>CAXDIW010000018.1:0-246000 GCA_963989415.1 Cerceris ruficornis | reverse complement strand
AAGAAACATATATGCAAAGCATCCAAACAGTACAATTCGCTAATTTATTGTTCTTCAAGTTTAAGTGAACAACGAGTGCCATTGTTAATCCTTTAAAGGAAATTATTTGTAAATTTCGACAAGTAGAACAATGAATGGTACAGGTAGACGGTTGAAATATTTGTATATATTGGTTCTATATAGTCTAAGAAACTTATATGCAAAGCATCCAAACAGTACCATTCGCCAATTTTTTGTTCTTCAAGTTTAAGTGAACAACAAGCCCCATTGATAATCATGAAACGGAAATTATTTGTAACTTTCTACAAGTAGAACAATGAATCGAACAGGTAGACGGTTGAAATCTTTCTATATATTGCTCCTATATAGTCTAAGAAACATATATGCAAATCATCCAAACAGTACCATTCGCCAATTTTTTGTTCTTCAAGTTTAGGTGAACAACGAGCCCCATTGATAATCATGAAACGGTAATTATTTGTAACTTTCTACAAGTAGAACAATGAATAGAACAGGTAGACGGTTGATATCTTTCTATATATTGCTTCTATATAGTCTAAGAAACATATATGCAAAGCATCCAAAAAGTGCAATTCCCCAATTTATTGTTCTTCAAGTTTAAGTGAACAACGAGCTCCATTGTTAATCCTTTAAAGGAAATTATTTGTAAATTTCGACAAGTAGAACAATGATTGGAACACGTAGACGGTTGAAATCATTGTATATATTGCTTCTATATAGTCTTAGAAACATATATGCAAAGCATCCAAACAGTACAATTCGCCAATTTTTTGTTCTTCAAGTTTAAGCGAACTACGAGCCCCATTGTTAATCCTTTAAAGGAAATTATTTGTAAATTTCGACAAGTTGAACAATGAATGGAAAAGGTAGACTGTTGAAATCATTGTATATATTGCTTCTATATAGTCTAAGAAACATATATGCAAAGCATCCAATCAGTACAATTCGCCAATTTTATGTTCTTCAAGTTTAAGTGAAAAATGAGCCCCAATGGTTAATCCTTTATCGGAAATTATTTGTAATTTTCGACAAGTAGAACAATGAATGGAACAGGTAGACGGTTGAAATCTTTGTATATATTGCTTCTATATAGTCTAAGAAACATATATGCAAAGCATCCAAACAGTACAATTCGCCAATTTTATGTTCTTCAAGTTTAAGTGAACTACGATCCCCATTGTTAATCCTTTAACGGAAATTAATTGTAATTTTCTACAATTAGAACAATGAATGGAACAGGTAGACGGTTGAAATCATTGTATATATTGCTTCTATATAGTCTAAGAAACATATATGCAAAGCATCCAAACAGTACAATTCGCCAATTTATTGTTCTTCAAGTTTGAGTGAACAACGAGCCCCATTGTTAATCCTTTAAAGGAAATTATTTGTAAATTTCGACAAGTAGAACAATGATTGGAACACGTAGACGGTTGAAATCTTTGTATATATTGCTTCTATATAGTCTAAGAAACATATATGCAAAGCATCCAAACAGTACAATTCGCGAATTTATTGTTCTTCAAGTTTAAGTGAACAACGAGTGCCATTGTTAATCCTTTAAAGGAAATTATTTGTAAATTTCGACAAGTAGAACAATGAATGGTACAGGTAGACGGTTGAAATATTTGTATATATTGGTTCTATATAGTCTAAGAAACTTATATGCAAAGCATCCAAACAGTACCATTCGCCAATTTTTTGTTCTTCAAGTTTAGGTGAACAACGAGCCCCATTGATAATCATGAAACGGTAATTATTTGTAACTTTCTACAAGTAGAACAATGAATAGAACAGGTAGACGGTTGAAATCTTTCTATATATTGCTCCTATATAGTCTAAGAAACATATATGCAAAGCATCCAAACAGTACCATTCGCCAATTTTTTGTTCTTCAAGTTTAGGTGAACAACGAGCCCCATTGATAATCAGGAAACGGTAATTATTTGTAACTTTCTACAAGTAGAACAATGAATAGAACAGGTAGACGGTTGATATCTTTCTATATATTGCTTCTATATAGTCTAAGAAACATATATGCAAAGCATCCAAATAGTACAATTCGCCAATTTTTTGTTCTTCAAGATTAAGTGAACTACGAGCCCCATTGTTAATCCTTTAAAGGAAATTATTTGTAAATTTCGACAAGTAGAACAATGAATGGAACAGGTAGACGGTTGAAATCATTGTACATATTGCTTCAATGTAGTCTAAGAAACATATATGCAAAGCATCCAAACAGTACAATTCGCCAATTTATTGTTCTTCAAGTTTAAGTGAACAACGAGCCCCATTGTTAATCCTTTAAAGGAAATTATTTGTAAATTTCGACAAGTAGAACAATGATTGGAACAAGTAGACGGTTGAAATCTTTGTATATATTGCTTCCATATAGTCTAAGAAACATATATGCAAAGCATCCAAACAGTACCATTTGCCAATTTATTGTTCTTCAAGTTTAAGTGAACAACGAGTCCCATTGATAATCATGAAACGGAAATTATTTGTAACTTTCTACAAGTAGAACAATGAATGGAACAGGTAGACGGTTGAAATCTTTGTATATACTGCTTCTATATAGTCTAAGAAACATATATGCAAAGCATCAAAACAGTACAATTCGCCAATTTTTTGTTCTTCAAGTTTAAGTGAACAACGAGTGCCATTATTAATCCTTTAAAGGAAATTATTTGTAAATTTCGACAAGTAGAACAATGAATGGAACAGGTAGACGGTTGAAATCAATGTATATATTGCTTCTATATAGTCTAAGAAACATATATGCAAAGCATCCAAACAGCACCATTCGCCAATTTTTTGTTCTTCAAGTTTAAGTGAATTACGATCCCCATTGTTAATCCTTTAACAGAAATTATTTGCAACTTTCGACAAGTAGAACAATGAATGGAACAGGTAGACGGTTAAAATCATTGTATATATTGCTTCTATATAGTCTAAGAAACATATATGCAAAGCATCCAAAAAGTGCAATTCCCCAATTTATTGTTCTTCAAGTTTAAGTGAACAACGAGCTCCATTGTTAATCCTTTAAAGGAAATTATTTGTAAATTTCGACAAGTAGAACAATGATTGGAACACGTAGACGGTTGAAATCTTTGTAAATATTGCTTCCATATAGTCTAAAAAACATATATCCAAAGCAGCCATTCGCCAATTTTTTGTTCTTCAAGTTTAAGTGAACAATGAGCCCCATTGTTAATCCTTTAAAGGAAATTATTTGTAAATTTCGACAAGTAGAACAATGAATGGAACAGGTAGACGGTTGAAATCATTGTATATATTGCTTCTATATAGTCTTAGAAACATATATGCAAAGCATCCAAACAGTACAATTCGCCAATTTTTTGTTCTTCAAGTTTAAGCGAACTACGAGCCCCATTGTTAATCCTTTAAAGGAAATTATTTGTAAATTTCGACAAGTAGAACAATGAATGGAAAAGGTAGACTGTTGAAATCATTGTATATATTGCTTCTATATAGTCTAAGAAACATATATGCAAAGCATCCAATCAGTACAATTCGCCAATTTTATGTTCTTCAAGTTTAAGTGAACAATGAGCCCCAATGGTTAATCCTTTATCGGAAATTATTTGTAATTTTCGACAAGTAGAACAATGAATGGAACAGGTAGACGGTTGAAATCTTTGTATATATTGCTTCTATATAGTCTAAGAAACATATATGCAAAGCATCCAAACAGTACAATTCGCCAATTTTATGTTCTTCAAGTTTAAGTGAACTACGATCCCCATTGTTAATCCTTTAACGGAAATTAATTGTAATTTTCTACAATTAGAACAATGAATGGAACAGGTAGACGGTTGAAATCATTGTATATATTGCTTCTATATAGTCTAAGAAACATATACGCAAAGCATCCAAACAGTACAATTCGCCAATTTATTGTTCTTCAAGTTTGAGTGAACAACGAGCCCCATTGTTAATCCTTTAAAGGAAATTATTTGTAAATTTCGACAAGTAGAACAATGATTGGAACACGTAGACGGTTGAAATCTTTGTATATATTGCTTCTATATAGTCTAAGAAACATATATGCAAAGCATCCAAACAGTACAATTCGCGAATTTATTGTTCTTCAAGTTTAAGTGAACAACGAGTGCCATTGTTAATCCTTTAAAGGAAATTATTTGTAAATTTCGACAAGTAGAACAATGAATGGTACAGGTAGACGGTTGAAATATTTGTATATATTGGTTCTATATAGTCTAAGAAACTTATATGCAAAGCATCCAAACAGTACCATTCGCCAATTTTTTGTTCTTCAAGTTTAAGTGAACAACAAGCCCCATTGATAATCATGAAACGGAAATTATTTGTAACTTTCTACAAGTAGAACAATGAATAGAACAGGTAGACGGTTGAAATCTTTCTATATATTGCTCCTATATAGTCTAAGAAACATATATGCAAAGCATCCAAACAGTACCATTCGCCAATTTTTTGTTCTTCAAGTTTAGGTGAACAACGAGCCCCATTGATAATCATGAAACGGTAATTATTTGTAACTTTCTACAAGTAGAACAATGAATAGAACAGGTAGACGGTTGATATCTTTCTATATATTGCTTCTATATAGACTAAGAAACATATATGCAAAGCATCCAAATAGTACAATTCGCCAATTTTTTGTTCTTCAAGTTTAAGTGAACTACGAGCCCCATTGTTAATCCTTTAAAGGAAATTATTTGTAAATTTCTACAATTAGAACAATGAATGGAACAGGTAGACGGTTGAAATCATTGTATATATTGCTTCTATATAGTCTAAGAAACATATACGCAAAGCATCCAAACAGTACAATTCGCCAATTTATTGTTCTTCAAGTTTGAGTGAACAACGAGCCCCATTGTTAATCCTTTAAAGGAAATTATTTGTAAATTTCGACAAGTAGAACAATGATTGGAACACGTAGACGGTTGAAATCTTTGTATATATTGCTTCTATATAGTCTAAGAAACATATATGCAAAGCATCCAAACAGTACAATTCGCGAATTTATTGTTCTTCAAGTTTAAGTGAACAACGAGTGCCATTGTTAATCCTTTAAAGGAAATTATTTGTAAATTTCGACAAGTAGAACAATGAATGGTACAGGTAGACGGTTGAAATATTTGTATATATTGGTTCTATATAGTCTAAGAAACTTATATGCAAAGCATCCAAACAGTACCATTCGCCAATTTTTTGTTCTTCAAGTTTAAGTGAACAACAAGCCCCATTGATAATCATGAAACGGAAATTATTTGTAACTTTCTACAAGTAGAACAATGAATGGTACAGGTAGACGGTTGAAATATTTGTATATATTGGTTCTATATAGTCTAAGAAACTTATATGCAAAGCATCCAAACAGTACCATTCGCCAATTTTTTGTTCTTCAAGTTTAAGTGAACAACAAGCCCCATTGATAATCATGAAACGGAAATTATTTGTAACTTTCTACAAGTAGAACAATGAATGGTACAGGTAGACGGTTGAAATATTTGTATATATTGGTTCTATATAGTCTAAGAAACTTATATGCAAAGCATCCAAACAGTACCATTCGCCAATTTTTTGTTCTTCAAGTTTAAGTGAACAACAAGCCCCATTGATAATCATGAAACGGAAATTATTTGTAACTTTCTACAAGTAGAACAATGAATAGAACAGGTAGACGGTTGAAATCTTTCTATATATTGCTCCTATATAGTCTAAGAAACATATATGCAAAGCATCCAAACAGTACCATTCGCCAATTTTTTGTTCTTCAAGTTTAGGTGAACAACGAGCCCCATTGATAATCATGGAACGGTAATTATTTGTAACTTTCTACAAGTAGAACAATGAATAGAACAGGTAGACGGTTGATATCTTTCTATATATTGCTTCTATATAGTCTAAGAAACATATATGCAAAGCATCCAAATAGTACAATTCGCCAATTTTTTGTTCTTCAAGTTTAAGTGAACTACGAGCCCCATTGTTAATCCTTTAAAGGAAATTATTTGTAAATTTCGACAAGTAGAACAATGAATGGAACAGGTAGACTGTTGAAATCATTGTACATATTGCTTCTATGTAGTCTAAGAAACATATATGCAAAGCATCCAAACAGTACAATTCGCCAATTTATTGTTCTTCAAGTTTAAGTGAACAACGGGCCCCATTGTTAATCCTTTAAAGGAAATTATTTGTAAATTTCGACAAGTAGAACAATGATTGGAACAAGTAGACGGTTGAAATCTTTGTATATATTGCTTCCATATAGTCTAAGAAACATATATGCAAAGCATCCAAACAGTACCATTTGCCAATTTATTGTTCTTCAAGTTTAAGTGAACAACGAGTCCCATTGATAATCATGAAACGGAAATTATTTGTAACTTTCTACAAGTAGAACAATGAATGGAACAGGTAGACGGTTGAAATCTTTGTATATACTGCTTCTATATAGTCTAAGAAACATATATGCAAAGCATCAAAACAGTACAATTCGCCAATTTTTTGTTCTTCAAGTTTAAGTGAACAACGAGTGCCATTGTTAATCCTTTAAAGGAAATTATTTGTAAATTTCGACAAGTAGAACAATGAATGGAACAGGTAGACGGTTGAAATATTTGTATATATTGGTTCTATATAGTCTAAGAAACTTATATGCAAAGCATCCAAACAGTACCATTCGCCAATTTTTTGTTCTTCAAGTTTAAGTGAACAACAAGCCCCATTGATAATCATGAAACGGAAATTATTTGTAACTTTCTACAAGTAGAACAATGAATAGAACAGGTAGACGGTTGAAATCTTTCTATATATTGCTCCTATATAGTCTAAGAAACATATGTGCAAAACATCCAAACAGTACCATTCGCCAATTTTTTGTTCTTCAAGTTTAGGTGAACAACGAGCCCCATTGATAATCATGAAACGGAAATTATTTGTAACTTTCGACAAGTAGAACAATGAATGGAACAGGTAGACGATTGAAATCAATGTATATATTGCTTCTATATAGTCTAAGAAACATATATGCAAAGCATCCAAACAGTACAATTCGCCAATTTTTTGTTCTTCAAGTTTAGGTGAACAACGAGCCCCATTGATAATCATGAAACGGAAATTATTTGTAGCTTTCGACAAGTAAAACAATGAATGGAACAGGTAGACGGTTGAAATCTTTGTATATATTGCTCCTATATAGTCTAAGAAACATATATGCAAAGCATCCAAACAGTGCAATTCCCCAATTTATTGTTCTTCAAGTTTAAGTGAACAACGAGCTCCATTGTTAATCCTTTAAAGGTAATTATTTGTAAATTTCGACAAGTAGAACAATGAATGGAACAGGTAGACGGTTGAAATCTTTGTATATATTGCTACTATATAATCTAAGAAACATATATGCAAAGCATCCAAACAGTACCATTCGCTAATTTTTTGTTCTTCAAGTTTAAGTGAACAACGAGCCCCATTGATAATCATGAAACGGAAATTATTTGTAAGTTTCTAGAAGTAGAACAATGAATAGAACGGGTAGACGGTAGAAATCTTTGTATATATTGCTTCTATATAGTCTAAGAAACATATGTGCAAAGCATCCAAACAGTACAATTCGCCAATTTATTGTTCTTCAAGTTTAAGTGAATTACGATCCCCATTGTTAATCCTTTAACAGAAATTATTTGCAACTTTCGACAAGTAGAACAATGAATGGAACAGGTAGACGGTTAAAATCATTGTATATATTGCTTCTATATAGTCTAAGAAACATATATGCAAAGCATCCAAACAGTGCAATTCCCCAATTTATTGTTCTTCAAGTTTAAGTGAACAACGAGCTCCATTGTTAATCCTTTAAAGGAAATTATTTGTAAATTTCGACAAGTATAACAATGATTGGAACACGTAGACGGTTGAAATCTTTGTAAATATTGCTTCCATATAGTCTAAAAAACATATATCCAAAGCAGCCAAACAGTACCAATCGCCAATTTTTTGTTCTTCAAGTTTAAGTGAACAATGAGCCCCATTGTTAATCCTTTAAAGGAAATTTTTTGTAAATTTCGACAAGTAGAACAATGAATGGAACAGGTAGACGGTTGAAATCATTGTATATATTGCTTCTATATAGTCTTAGAAACATATATGCAAAGCATCCAAACAGTACAATTCGCCAATTTTTTGTTCTTCAAGTTTAAGTGAACTACGAGCCCCATTGTTAATCCTTTAAAGGAAATTATTTGTAAATTTCGACAAGTAGAACAATGAATGGAAAAGGTAGACTGTTGAAATCATTGTATATATTGCTTCTATATAGTCTTAGAAACATATATGCAAAGCATCCAAACAGTACAATTCGCCAATTTTTTGTTCTTCAAGTTTAAGTGAACTACGAGCCCCATTGTTAATCCTTTAACAGAAATTATTTGCTACTTTCGACAAGTAGAACAATGAATGGAACAGGTAGACGGTTGAAATCATTGTATATATTGCTCCTATATAGTCTAAGAAACATATATGCAAAGCATCCAAACAGTACCATTCGCCAATTTTTTGTTCTTCAAGTTTAGGTGAACAACGAGCCCCATTGATAATCATGAAACGGTAATTATTTGTAACTTTCTACAAGTAGAACAATGAATAGAACAGGTAGACGGTTGATATCTTTCTATATATTGCTTCTATATAGACTAAGAAACATATATGCAAAGCATCCAAATAGTACAATTCGCCAATTTTTTGTTCTTCAAGTTTAAGTGAACTACGAGCCCCATTGTTAATCCTTTAAAGGAAATTATTTGTAAATTTCTACAATTAGAACAATGAATGGAACAGGTAGACGGTTGAAATCATTGTATATATTGCTTCTATATAGTCTAAGAAACATATACGCAAAGCATCCAAACAGTACAATTCGCCAATTTATTGTTCTTCAAGTTTGAGTGAACAACGAGCCCCATTGTTAATCCTTTAAAGGAAATTATTTGTAAATTTCGACAAGTAGAACAATGATTGGAACACGTAGACGGTTGAAATCTTTGTATATATTGCTTCTATATAGTCTAAGAAACATATATGCAAAGCATCCAAACAGTACAATTCGCGAATTTATTGTTCTTCAAGTTTAAGTGAACAACGAGTGTCATTGTTAATCCTTTAAAGGAAATTATTTGTAAATTTCGACAAGTAGAACAATGAATGGTACAGGTAGACGGTTGAAATATTTGTATATATTGGTTCTATATAGTCTAAGAAACTTATATGCAAAGCATCCAAACAGTACCATTCGCCAATTTTTTGTTCTTCAAGTTTAAGTGAACAACAAGCCCCATTGATAATCATGAAACGGAAATTATTTGTAACTTTCTACAAGTAGAACAATGAATGGTACAGGTAGACGGTTGAAATATTTGTATATATTGGTTCTATATAGTCTAAGAAACTTATATGCAAAGCATCCAAACAGTACCATTCGCCAATTTTTTGTTCTTCAAGTTTAAGTGAACAACAAGCCCCATTGATAATCATGAAACGGAAATTATTTGTAACTTTCTACAAGTAGAACAATGAATAGAACAGGTAGACGGTTGAAATCTTTCTATATATTGCTCCTATATAGTCTAAGAAACATATATGCAAAGCATCCAAACAGTACCATTCGCCAATTTTTTGTTCTTCAAGTTTAGGTGAACAACGAGCCCCATTGATAATCATGGAACGGTAATTATTTGTAACTTTCTACAAGTAGAACAATGAATAGAACAGGTAGACGGTTGATATCTTTCTATATATTGCTTCTATATAGTCTAAGAAACATATATGCAAAGCATCCAAATAGTACAATTCGCCAATTTTTTGTTCTTCAAGTTTAAGTGAACTACGAGCCCCATTGTTAATCCTTTAAAGGAAATTATTTGTAAATTTCGACAAGTAGAACAATGAATGGAACAGGTAGACTGTTGAAATCATTGTACATATTGCTTCTATGTAGTCTAAGAAACATATATGCAAAGCATCCAAACAGTACAATTCGCCAATTTATTGTTCTTCAAGTTTAAGTGAACAACGAGCCCCATTGTTAATCCTTTAAAGGAAATTATTTGTAAATTTCGACAAGTAGAACAATGATTGGAACAAGTAGACGGTTGAAATCTTTGTATATATTGCTTCCATATAGTCTAAGAAACATATATGCAAAGCATCCAAACAGTACCATTTGCCAATTTATTGTTCTTCAAGTTTAAGTGAACAACGAGTCCCATTGATAATCATGAAACGGAAATTATTTGTAACTTTCGACAAGTAGAACAATGAATGGAACAGGTAGACGATTGAAATCAATGTATATATTGCTTCTATATAGTCTAAGAAACATATATGCAAAGCATCCAAACAGTACAATTCGCCAATTTTTTGTTCTTCAAGTTTAGGTGAACAACGAGCCCCATTGATAATCATGAAACGGAAATTATTTGTAGCTTTCGACAAGTAAAACAATGAATGGAACAGGTAGACGGTTGAAATCTTTGTATATATTGCTCCTATATAGTCTAAGAAACATATATGCAAAGCATCCAAACAGTGCAATTCCCCAATTTATTGTTCTTCAAGTTTAAGTGAACAACGAGCTCCATTGTTAATCCTTTAAAGGTAATTATTTGTAAATTTCGACAAGTAGAACAATGAATGGAACAGGTAGACGGTTGAAATCTTTGTATATATTGCTACTATATAATCTAAGAAACATATATGCAAAGCATCCAAACAGTACCATTCGCTAATTTTTTGTTCTTCAAGTTTAAGTGAACAACGAGCCCCATTGATAATCATGAAACGGAAATTATTTGTAAGTTTCTAGAAGTAGAACAATGAATAGAACGGGTAGACGGTAGAAATCTTTGTATATATTGCTTCTATATAGTCTAAGAAACATATGTGCAAAGCATCCAAACAGTACAATTCGCCAATTTATTGTTCTTCAAGTTTAAGTGAATTACGATCCCCATTGTTAATCCTTTAACAGAAATTATTTGCAACTTTCGACAAGTAGAACAATGAATGGAACAGGTAGACGGTTAAAATCATTGTATATATTGCTTCTATATAGTCTAAGAAACATATATGCAAAGCATCCAAACAGTGCAATTCCCCAATTTATTGTTCTTCAAGTTTAAGTGAACAACGAGCTCCATTGTTAATCCTTTAAAGGAAATTATTTGTAAATTTCGACAAGTATAACAATGATTGGAACACGTAGACGGTTGAAATCTTTGTAAATATTGCTTCCATATAGTCTAAAAAACATATATCCAAAGCAGCCAAACAGTACCAATCGCCAATTTTTTGTTCTTCAAGTTTAAGTGAACAATGAGCCCCATTGTTAATCCTTTAAAGGAAATTTTTTGTAAATTTCGACAAGTAGAACAATGAATGGAACAGGTAGACGGTTGAAATCATTGTATATATTGCTTCTATATAGTCTTAGAAACATATATGCAAAGCATCCAAACAGTACAATTCGCCAATTTTTTGTTCTTCAAGTTTAAGTGAACTACGAGCCCCATTGTTAATCCTTTAAAGGAAATTATTTGTAAATTTCGACAAGTAGAACAATGAATGGAAAAGGTAGACTGTTGAAATCATTGTATATATTGCTTCTATATAGTCTTAGAAACATATATGCAAAGCATCCAAACAGTACAATTCGCCAATTTTTTGTTCTTCAAGTTTAAGTGAACTACGAGCCCCATTGTTAATCCTTTAACAGAAATTATTTGCTACTTTCGACAAGTAGAACAATGAATGGAACAGGTAGACGGTTGAAATCATTGTATATATTGCTCCTATATAGTCTAAGAAACATATATGCAAAGCATCCAAACAGTACCATTCGCCAATTTTTTGTTCTTCAAGTTTAGGTGAACAACGAGCCCCATTGATAATCATGAAACGGTAATTATTTGTAACTTTCTACAAGTAGAACAATGAATAGAACAGGTAGACGGTTGATATCTTTCTATATATTGCTTCTATATAGTCTAAGAAACATATATGCAAAGCATCCAAATAGTACAATTCGCCAATTTTTTGTTCTTCAAGTTTAAGTGAACTACGAGCCCCATTGTTAATCCTTTAAAGGAAATTATTTGTAAATTTCGACAAGTAGAACAATGAATGGAACAGGTAGACGGTTGAAATCATTGTACATATTGCTTCTATGTAGTCTAAGAAACATATATGCAAAGCATCCAAACAGTACAATTCGCCAATTTATTGTTCTTCAAGTTTAAGTGAACAACGAGCCCCATTGTTAATCCTTTAAAGGAAATTATTTGTAAATTTCGACAAGTAGAACA
Organism: Cerceris ruficornis; assembly: GCA_963989415.1. NCBI lineage: Eukaryota > Metazoa > Arthropoda > Insecta > Hymenoptera > Crabronidae > Cerceris > Cerceris ruficornis. Next base: position 233,602 of record CAXDIW010000018.1, on the reverse strand, counting down.
ATGATTGGAACAAGTAGACGGCTGAAATCTTTGTATATATTGCTTCCATATAGTCTAAGAAACATATATGCAAAGCATCCAAACAGTACCATTTGCCAATTTATTGTTCTTCAAGTTTAAGTGAACAACGAGTCCCATTGATAATCATGAAACGGAAATTATTTGTAACTTTCTACAAGTAGAACAATGAATGGAACAGGTAGACGGTTGAAATCTTTGTATATACTGCTTCTATATAGTCTAAGAAACATATATGCAAAGCATCAAAACAGTACAATTCGCCAATTTTTTGTTCTTCAAGTTTAAGTGAACAACGAGTGCCATTGTTAATCCTTTAAAGGAAATTATTTGTAAATTTCGACAAGTAGAACAATGAATGGAACAGGTAGACGGTTGAAATCAATGTATATATTGCTTCTATATAGTCTAAGAAACATATATGCAAAGCATCCAAACAGCACCATTCGCCAATTTTTTGTTCTTCAAGTTTAAGTGAATTACGATCCCCATTGTTAATCCTTTAACAGAAATTATTTGCAACTTTCGACAAGTAGAACAATGAATGGAACAGGTAGACGGTTAAAATCATTGTATATATTGCTTCTATATAGTCTAAGAAACATATATGCAAAGCATCCAAAAAGTGCAATTCCCCAATTTATTGTTCTTCAAGTTTAAGTGAACAACGAGCTCCATTGTTAATCCTTTAAAGGAAATTATTTGTAAATTTCGACAAGTAGAACAATGATTGGAACACGTAGACGGTTGAAATCTTTGTAAATATTGCTTCCATATAGTCTAAAAAACATATATCCAAAGCAGCCATTCGCCAATTTTTTGTTCTTCAAGTTTAAGTGAACAATGAGCCCCATTGTTAATCCTTTAAAGGAAATTATTTGTAAATTTCGACAAGTAGAACAATGAATGGAACAGGTAGACGGTTGAAATCATTGTATATATTGCTTCTATATAGTCTTAGAAACATATATGCAAAGCATCCAAACAGTACAATTCGCCAATTTTTTGTTCTTCAAGTTTAAGCGAACTACGAGCCCCATTGTTAATCCTTTAAAGGAAATTATTTGTAAATTTCGACAAGTAGAACAATGAATGGAAAAGGTAGACTGTTGAAATCATTGTATATATTGCTTCTATATAGTCTAAGAAACATATATGCAAAGCATCCAATCAGTACAATTCGCCAATTTTATGTTCTTCAAGTTTAAGTGAACAATGAGCCCCAATGGTTAATCCTTTATCGGAAATTATTTGTAATTTTCGACAAGTAGAACAATGAATGGAACAGGTAGACGGTTGAAATCTTTGTATATATTGCTTCTATATAGTCTAAGAAACATATATGCAAAGCATCCAAACAGTACAATTCGCCAATTTTATGTTCTTCAAGTTTAAGTGAACTACGATCCCCATTGTTAATCCTTTAACGGAAATTAATTGTAATTTTCTACAATTAGAACAATGAATGGAACAGGTAGACGGTTGAAATCATTGTATATATTGCTTCTATATAGTCTAAGAAACATATACGCAAAGCATCCAAACAGTACAATTCGCCAATTTATTGTTCTTCAAGTTTGAGTGAACAACGAGCCCCATTGTTAATCCTTTAAAGGAAATTATTTGTAAATTTCGACAAGTAGAACAATGATTGGAACACGTAGACGGTTGAAATCTTTGTATATATTGCTTCTATATAGTCTAAGAAACATATATGCAAAGCATCCAATCAGTACAATTCGCCAATTTTATGTTCTTCAAGTTTAAGTGAACAATGAGCCCCAATGGTTAATCCTTTATCGGAAATTATTTGTAATTTTCGACAAGTAGAACAATGAATGGAACAAGTAGACGGTTGAAATCTTTGTATATATTGCTTCCATATAGTCTAAGAAACATATATGCAAAGCATGCAAACAGTACCATTTGCCAATTTATTGTTCTTCAAGTTTAAGTGAACAACGAGTCCCATTGATAATCATGAAACGGAAATTATTTGTAACTTTCTACAAGTAGAACAATGAATGGAACAGGTAGACGGTTGAAATCTTTGTATATACTGCTTCTATATAGTCTAAGAAACATATATGCAAAGCATCAAAACAGTACAATTCGCCAATTTTTTGTTCTTCAAGTTTAAGTGAACAACGAGTGCCATTGTTAATCCTTTAAAGGAAATTATTTGTAAATTTCGACAAGTAGAACAATGAATGGAACAGGTAGACGGTTTAAATATTTGTATATATTGGTTCTATATAGTCTAAGAAACTTATATGCAAAGCATCCAAACAGTACCATTCGCCAATTTTTTGTTCTTCAAGTTTAAGTGAACAACAAGCCCCATTGATAATCATGAAACGGAAATTATTTGTAACTTTCTACAAGTAGAACAATGAATAGAACAGGTAGACGGTTGAAATCTTTCTATATATTGCTCCTATATAGTCTAAGAAACATATGTGCAAAACATCCAAACAGTACCATTCGCCAATTTTTTGTTCTTCAAGTTTAGGTGAACAACGAGCCCCATTGATAATCATGAAACGGAAATTATTTGTAACTTTCGACAAGTAGAACAATGAATGGAACAGGTAGACGATTGAAATCAATGTATATATTGCTTCTATATAGTCTAAGAAACATATATGCAAAGCATCCAAACAGTACCATTCGCCAATTTTTTGTTCTTCAAGTTTAGGTGAACAACGAGCCCCATTGATAATCATGAAACGGTAATTATTTGTAACTTTCTACAAGTAGAACAATGAATAGAACAGGTAGACGGTTGATATCTTTCTATATATTGCTTCTATATAGACTAAGAAACATATATGCAAAGCATCCAAATAGTACAATTCGCCAATTTTTTGTTCTTCAAGTTTAAGTGAACTACGAGCCCCATTGTTAATCCTTTAAAGGAAATTATTTGTAAATTTCTACAATTAGAACAATGAATGGAACAGGTAGACGGTTGAAATCATTGTATATATTGCTTCTATATAGTCTAAGAAACATATACGCAAAGCATCCAAACAGTACAATTCGCCAATTTATTGTTCTTCAAGTTTGAGTGAACAACGAGCCCCATTGTTAATCCTTTAAAGGAAATTATTTGTAAATTTCGACAAGTAGAACAATGATTGGAACACGTAGACGGTTGAAATCTTTGTATATATTGCTTCTATATAGTCTAAGAAACATATATGCAAAGCATCCAAACAGTACAATTCGCGAATTTATTGTTCTTCAAGTTTAAGTGAACAACGAGTGCCATTGTTAATCCTTTAAAGGAAATTATTTGTAAATTTCGACAAGTAGAACAATGAATGGTACAGGTAGACGGTTGAAATATTTGTATATATTGGTTCTATATAGTCTAAGAAACTTATATGCAAAGCATCCAAACAGTACCATTCGCCAATTTTTTGTTCTTCAAGTTTAAGTGAACAACAAGCCCCATTGATAATCATGAAACGGAAATTATTTGTAACTTTCTACAAGTAGAACAATGAATGGTACAGGTAGACGGTTGAAATATTTGTATATATTGGTTCTATATAGTCTAAGAAACTTATATGCAAAGCATCCAAACAGTACCATTCGCCAATTTTTTGTTCTTCAAGTTTAAGTGAACAACAAGCCCCATTGATAATCATGAAACGGAAATTATTTGTAACTTTCTACAAGTAGAACAATGAATAGAACAGGTAGACGGTTGAAATCTTTCTATATATTGCTCCTATATAGTCTAAGAAACATATATGCAAAGCATCCAAACAGTACCATTCGCCAATTTTTTGTTCTTCAAGTTTAGGTGAACAACGAGCCCCATTGATAATCATGGAACGGTAATTATTTGTAACTTTCTACAAGTAGAACAATGAATAGAACAGGTAGACGGTTGATATCTTTCTATATATTGCTTCTATATAGTCTAAGAAACATATATGCAAAGCATCCAAATAGTACAATTCGCCAATTTTTTGTTCTTCAAGTTTAAGTGAACTACGAGCCCCATTGTTAATCCTTTAAAGGAAATTATTTGTAAATTTCGACAAGTAGAACAATGAATGGAACAGGTAGACTGTTGAAATCATTGTACATATTGCTTCTATGTAGTCTAAGAAACATATATGCAAAGCATCCAAACAGTACAATTCGCCAATTTATTGTTCTTCAAGTTTAAGTGAACAACGAGCCCCATTGTTAATCCTTTAAAGGAAATTATTTGTAAATTTCGACAAGTAGAACAATGATTGGAACAAGTAGACGGTTGAAATCTTTGTATATATTGCTTCCATATAGTCTAAGAAACATATATGCAAAGCATCCAAACAGTACCATTTGCCAATTTATTGTTCTTCAAGTTTAAGTGAACAACGAGTCCCATTGATAATCATGAAACGGAAATTATTTGTAACTTTCTACAAGTAGAACAATGAATGGAACAGGTAGACGGTTGAAATCTTTGTATATACTGCTTCTATATAGTCTAAGAAACATATATGCAAAGCATCAAAACAGTACAATTCGCCAATTTTTTGTTCTTCAAGTTTAAGTGAACAACGAGTGCCATTGTTAATCCTTTAAAGGAAATTATTTGTAAATTTCGACAAGTAGAACAATGAATGGAACAGGTAGACGGTTGAAATATTTGTATATATTGGTTCTATATAGTCTAAGAAACTTATATGCAAAGCATCCAAACAGTACCATTCGCCAATTTTTTGTTCTTCAAGTTTAAGTGAACAACAAGCCCCATTGATAATCATGAAACGGAAATTATTTGTAACTTTCTACAAGTAGAACAATGAATAGAACAGGTAGACGGTTGAAATCTTTCTATATATTGCTCCTATATAGTCTAAGAAACATATGTGCAAAACATCCAAACAGTACCATTCGCCAATTTTTTGTTCTTCAAGTTTAGGTGAACAACGAGCCCCATTGATAATCATGAAACGGAAATTATTTGTAACTTTCGACAAGTAGAACAATGAATGGAACAGGTAGACGATTGAAATCAATGTATATATTGCTTCTATATAGTCTAAGAAACATATATGCAAAGCATCCAAACAGTACAATTCGCCAATTTTTTGTTCTTCAAGTTTAGGTGAACAACGAGCCCCATTGATAATCATGAAACGGAAATTATTTGTAGCTTTCGACAAGTAAAACAATGAATGGAACAGGTAGACGGTTGAAATCTTTGTATATATTGCTCCTATATAGTCTAAGAAACATATATGCAAAGCATCCAAACAGTGCAATTCCCCAATTTATTGTTCTTCAAGTTTAAGTGAACAACGAGCTCCATTGTTAATCCTTTAAAGGTAATTATTTGTAAATTTCGACAAGTAGAACAATGAATGGAACAGGTAGACGGTTGAAATCTTTGTATATATTGCTACTATATAATCTAAGAAACATATATGCAAAGCATCCAAACAGTACCATTCGCTAATTTTTTGTTCTTCAAGTTTAAGTGAACAACGAGCCCCATTGATAATCATGAAACGGAAATTATTTGTAAGTTTCTAGAAGTAGAACAATGAATAGAACGGGTAGACGGTAGAAATCTTTGTATATATTGCTTCTATATAGTCTAAGAAACATATGTGCAAAGCATCCAAACAGTACAATTCGCCAATTTATTGTTCTTCAAGTTTAAGTGAATTACGATCCCCATTGTTAATCCTTTAACAGAAATTATTTGCAACTTTCGACAAGTAGAACAATGAATGGAACAGGTAGACGGTTAAAATCATTGTATATATTGCTTCTATATAGTCTAAGAAACATATATGCAAAGCATCCAAACAGTGCAATTCCCCAATTTATTGTTCTTCAAGTTTAAGTGAACAACGAGTTCCATTGTTAATCCTTTAAAGGAAATTATTTGTAAATTTCGACAAGTATAACAATGATTGGAACACGTAGACGGTTGAAATCTTTGTAAATATTGCTTCCATATAGTCTAAAAAACATATATCCAAAGCAGCCAAACAGTACCAATCGCCAATTTTTTGTTCTTCAAGTTTAAGTGAACAATGAGCCCCATTGTTAATCCTTTAAAGGAAATTTTTTGTAAATTTCGACAAGTAGAACAATGAATGGAACAGGTAGACGGTTGAAATCATTGTATATATTGCTTCTATATAGTCTTAGAAACATATATGCAAAGCATCCAAACAGTACAATTCGCCAATTTTTTGTTCTTCAAGTTTAAGTGAACTACGAGCCCCATTGTTAATCCTTTAAAGGAAATTATTTGTAAATTTCGACAAGTAGAACAATGAATGGAAAAGGTAGACTGTTGAAATCATTGTATATATTGCTTCTATATAGTCTTAGAAACATATATGCAAAGCATCCAAACAGTACAATTCGCCAATTTTTTGTTCTTCAAGTTTAAGTGAACTACGAGCCCCATTGTTAATCCTTTAACAGAAATTATTTGCTACTTTCGACAAGTAGAACAATGAATGGAACAGGTAGACGGTTGAAATCATTGTATATATTGCTCCTATATAGTCTAAGAAACATATATGCAAAGCATCCAAACAGTACCATTCGCCAATTTTTTGTTCTTCAAGTTTAGGTGAACAACGAGCCCCATTGATAATCATGAAACGGTAATTATTTGTAACTTTCTACAAGTAGAACAATGAATAGAACAGGTAGACGGTTGATATCTTTCTATATATTGCTTCTATATAGTCTAAGAAACATATATGCAAAGCATCCAAATAGTACAATTCGCCAATTTTTTGTTCTTCAAGTTTAAGTGAACTACGAGCCCCATTGTTAATCCTTTAAAGGAAATTATTTGTAAATTTCGACAAGTAGAACAATGAATGGAACAGGTAGACGGTTGAAATCATTGTACATATTGCTTCTATGTAGTCTAAGAAACATATATGCAAAGCATCCAAACAGTACAATTCGCCAATTTATTGTTCTTCAAGTTTAAGTGAACAACGAGCCCCATTGTTAATCCTTTAAAGGAAATTATTTGTAAATTTCGACAAGTAGAACAATGATTGGAACAAGTAGACGGCTGAAATCTTTGTATATATTGCTTCCATATAGTCTAAGAAACATATATGCAAAGCATCCAAACAGTACCATTTGCCAATTTATTGTTCTTCAAGTTTAAGTGAACAACGAGTCCCATTGATAATCATGAAACGGAAATTATTTGTAACTTTCTACAAGTAGAACAATGAATGGAACAGGTAGACGGTTGAAATCTTTGTATATACTGCTTCTATATAGTCTAAGAAACATATATGCAAAGCATCAAAACAGTACAATTCGCCAATTTTTTGTTCTTCAAGTTTAAGTGAACAACGAGTGCCATTGTTAATCCTTTAAAGGAAATTATTTGTAAATTTCGACAAGTAGAACAATGAATGGAACAGGTAGACGGTTGAAATCAATGTATATATTGCTTCTATATAGTCTAAGAAACATATATGCAAAGCATCCAAACAGCACCATTCGCCAATTTTTTGTTCTTCAAGTTTAAGTGAATTACGATCCCCATTGTTAATCCTTTAACAGAAATTATTTGCAACTTTCGACAAGTAGAACAATGAATGGAACAGGTAGACGGTTAAAATCATTGTATATATTGCTTCTATATAGTCTAAGAAACATATATGCAAAGCATCCAAAAAGTGCAATTCCCCAATTTATTGTTCTTCAAGTTTAAGTGAACAACGAGCTCCATTGTTAATCCTTTAAAGGAAATTATTTGTAAATTTCGACAAGTAGAACAATGATTGGAACACGTAGACGGTTGAAATCTTTGTAAATATTGCTTCCATATAGTCTAAAAAACATATATCCAAAGCAGCCATTCGCCAATTTTTTGTTCTTCAAGTTTAAGTGAACAATGAGCCCCATTGTTAATCCTTTAAAGGAAATTATTTGTAAATTTCGACAAGTAGAACAATGAATGGAACAGGTAGACGGTTGAAATCATTGTATATATTGCTTCTATATAGTCTTAGAAACATATATGCAAAGCATCCAAACAGTACAATTCGCCAATTTTTTGTTCTTCAAGTTTAAGCGAACTACGAGCCCCATTGTTAATCCTTTAAAGGAAATTATTTGTAAATTTCGACAAGTAGAACAATGAATGGAAAAGGTAGACTGTTGAAATCATTGTATATATTGCTTCTATATAGTCTAAGAAACATATATGCAAAGCATCCAATCAGTACAATTCGCCAATTTTATGTTCTTCAAGTTTAAGTGAACAATGAGCCCCAATGGTTAATCCTTTATCGGAAATTATTTGTAATTTTCGACAAGTAGAACAATGAATGGAACAGGTAGACGGTTGAAATCTTTGTATATATTGCTTCTATATAGTCTAAGAAACATATATGCAAAGCATCCAAACAGTACAATTCGCCAATTTTATGTTCTTCAAGTTTAAGTGAACTACGATCCCCATTGTTAATCCTTTAACGGAAATTAATTGTAATTTTCTACAATTAGAACAATGAATGGAACAGGTAGACGGTTGAAATCATTGTATATATTGCTTCTATATAGTCTAAGAAACATATACGCAAAGCATCCAAACAGTACAATTCGCCAATTTATTGTTCTTCAAGTTTGAGTGAACAACGAGCCCCATTGTTAATCCTTTAAAGGAAATTATTTGTAAATTTCGACAAGTAGAACAATGATTGGAACACGTAGACGGTTGAAATCTTTGTATATATTGCTTCTATATAGTCTAAGAAACATATATGCAAAGCATCCAATCAGTACAATTCGCCAATTTTATGTTCTTCAAGTTTAAGTGAACAATGAGCCCCAATGGTTAATCCTTTATCGGAAATTATTTGTAATTTTCGACAAGTAGAACAATGAATGGAACAAGTAGACGGTTGAAATCTTTGTATATATTGCTTCCATATAGTCTAAGAAACATATATGCAAAGCATGCAAACAGTACCATTTGCCAATTTATTGTTCTTCAAGTTTAAGTGAACAACGAGTCCCATTGATAATCATGAAACGGAAATTATTTGTAACTTTCTACAAGTAGAACAATGAATGGAACAGGTAGACGGTTGAAATCTTTGTATATACTGCTTCTATATAGTCTAAGAAACATATATGCAAAGCATCAAAACAGTACAATTCGCCAATTTTTTGTTCTTCAAGTTTAAGTGAACAACGAGTGCCATTGTTAATCCTTTAAAGGAAATTATTTGTAAATTTCGACAAGTAGAACAATGAATGGAACAGGTAGACGGTTTAAATATTTGTATATATTGGTTCTATATAGTCTAAGAAACTTATATGCAAAGCATCCAAACAGTACCATTCGCCAATTTTTTGTTCTTCAAGTTTAAGTGAACAACAAGCCCCATTGATAATCATGAAACGGAAATTATTTGTAACTTTCTACAAGTAGAACAATGAATAGAACAGGTAGACGGTTGAAATCTTTCTATATATTGCTCCTATATAGTCTAAGAAACATATGTGCAAAACATCCAAACAGTACCATTCGCCAATTTTTTGTTCTTCAAGTTTAGGTGAACAACGAGCCCCATTGATAATCATGAAACGGAAATTATTTGTAACTTTCGACAAGTAGAACAATGAATGGAACAGGTAGACGATTGAAATCTTTGTATATATTGCTTCTATATAGTCTAAGAAACATATATGCAAAGCATCCAAACAGTACCATTTGTCAATTTATTGTTCTTCAAGTTTAAGTGAACAACGAGTCCCATTGATAATCATGAAACGGAAATTAATTGTAACTTTCTACAAGTAGAACAATTAATAGAACAGGTAGACGGTTGAAATCTTTCTATATATTGCTCCTATATAGTCTAAGAAACATATATGCAAAGCATCCAAACAGTGCAATTCCCCAATTTATTGTTCTTCAAGTTTAAGTGAACAACGAGCTCCATTGTTAATCCTTTAAAGGTAATTATTTGTAAATTTCGACAAGTAGAACAATGAATGGAACAGGTAGACGGTTGAAATCTTTGTATATATTGCTACTATATAATCTAAGAAACATATATGCAAAGCATCCAAACAGTACCATTCGCTAATTTTTTGTTCTTCAAGTTTAAGTGAACAACGAGCCCCATTGATAATCATGAAACGGAAATTATTTGTAAGTTTCTAGAAGTAGAACAATGAATAGAACGGGTAGACGGTAGAAATCTTTGTATATATTGCTTCTATATAGTCTAAGAAACATATGTGCAAAGCATCCAAACAGTACAATTCGCCAATTTATTGTTCTTCAAGTTTAAGTGAATTACGATCCCCATTGTTAATCCTTTAACAGAAATTATTTGCAACTTTCGACAAGTAGAACAATGAATGGAACAGGTAGACGGTTAAAATCATTGTATATATTGCTTCTATATAGTCTAAGAAACATATATGCAAAGCATCCAAACAGTGCAATTCCCCAATTTATTGTTCTTCAAGTTTAAGTGAACAACGAGCTCCATTGTTAATCCTTTAAAGGAAATTATTTGTAAATTTCGACAAGTATAACAATGATTGGAACACGTAGACGGTTGAAATCTTTGTAAATATTGCTTCCATATAGTCTAAAAAACATATATCCAAAGCAGCCAAACAGTACCAATCGCCAATTTTTTGTTCTTCAAGTTTAAGTGAACAATGAGCCCCATTGTTAATCCTTTAAAGGAAATTTTTTGTAAATTTCGACAAGTAGAACAATGAATGGAACAAGTAGACGGTTGAAATCATTGTATATATTGCTTCTATATAGTCTTAGAAACATATATGCAAAGCATCCAAACAGTACAATTCGCCAATTTTTTGTTCTTCAAGTTTAAGTGAACTACGAGCCCCATTGTTAATCCTTTAAAGGAAATTATTTGTAAATTTCGACAAGTAGAACAATGAATGGAAAAGGTAGACGGTTGAAATCTTTCTATATATTGCTCCTATATAGTCTAAGAAACATATGTGCAAAACATCCAAACAGTACCATTCGCCAATTTTTTGTTCTTCAAGTTTAGGTGAACAACGAGCCCCATTGATAATCATGAAACGGAAATTATTTGTAACTTTCGACAAGTAGAACAATGAATGGAACAGGTAGACGATTGAAATCAATGTATATATTGCTTCTATATAGTCTAAGAAACATATATGCAAAGCATCCAAACAGTACCATTCGCCAATTTTTTGTTCTTCAAGTTTAGGTGAACAACGAGCCCCATTGATAATCATGAAACGGAAATTATTTGTAACTTTCGACAAGTAGAACAATGAATGGAACAGGTAGACGATTGAAATCATTGTATATATTGCTTCTATATAGTCTAAGAAACATATATGCAAAGCATCCAATCAGTACAATTCGCCAATTTTATGTTCTTCAAGTTTAAGTGAACAATGAGCCCCAATGGTTAATCCTTTATCGGAAATTATTTGTAATTTTCGACAAGTAGAACAATGAATGGAACAGGTAGACGGTTGAAATCTTTGTATATATTGCTTCTATATAGTCTAAGAAACATATAGGCAAAGCATCCAAACAGTACAATTCGCCAATTTTTTGTTCTTCAAGTTTAAGTGAACTACGAGCCCCATTGTTAATCCTTTAACGGAAATTATTTCTAACTTTCGACAAGTAGAACAATGAATGGAAAAGGTAGACGGTTGAAATCATTGTATATATTGCTTCTATATAGTCTAAGAAACATATATGCAAAGCATCCAAACAGTACAATTCGCCAATTTTATGTTCTTCAAGTTTAAGTGAACTACGATCCCCATTGTTAATCCTTTAACGGAAATTAATTGTAATTTTCTACAATTAGAACAATGAATGGAACAGGTAGACGGTTGAAATCATTGTATATATTGCTTCTATATAGTCTAAGAAACATATATGCAAAGCATCCAAACAGTACAATTCGCCAATTTATTGTTCTTCAAGTTTGAGTGAACAACGAGCCCCATTGTTAATCCTTTAAAGGAAATTATTTGTAAATTTCGACAAGTAGAACAATGATTGGAACACGTAGACGGTTGAAATCTTTCTATATATTGCTCCTATATAGTCTAAGAAACATATTTGCAAAGCATCCAAACAGTACAATTCGCCAATTTTTTGTTCTTCAAGTTTAAGTGAACTACGAACCCCATTGTTAATCCTTTAAAGGTAATTATTTGTAAATTTCGACAAGTAGAACAATGAATGGAACAGGTAGACGGTTGAAATCTTTGTATATATTGCTACTATATAATCTAAGAAACATATATGCAAAGCATCCAAACAGTACCATTCGCTAATTTTTTGTTCTTCAAGTTTAAGTGAACAACGAGCCCCATTGATAATCATGAAACGGAAATTATTTGTAAGTTTCTAGAAGTATAACAATGAATAGAACGGGTAGACGGTAGAAATCTTTGTATATATTGCTTCTATATAGTCTAAGAAACATATGTGCAAAGCATCCAAACAGTACAATTCGCCAATTTATTGTTCTTCAAGTTTAAGTGAATTACGATCCCCATTGTTAATCCTTTAACAGAAATTATTTGCAACTTTCGACAAGTAGAACAATGAATGGAACATGTAGACGGTTAAAATCATTGTATATATTGCTTCTATATAGTCTAAGAAACATATATGCAAAGCATCCAAACAGTGCAATTCCCCAATTTATTGTTCTTCAAGTTTAAGTGAACAACGAGCTCCATTGTTAATCCTTTAAAGGAAATTATTTGTAAATTTCGACAAGTAGAACAATGATTGGAACACGTAGACGATTGAAATCTTTGTAAATATTGCTTCCATATAGTCTAAAAAACATATATCCAAAGCAGCCAAACAGTACCTTTCGCCAATTTTTTGTTCTTCAAGTTTAAGTGATCTACGAGCCCCATTGTTAATCCTTTAAAGGAAATTATTTGTAAATTTCGACAAGTAGAACAATGAATGGAACAGGTAGACTGTTGAAATCATTGTATATATTGCTTCTATATAGTCTAAGAAACATATATGCAAAGCATCCAAACAGTACCATTCATCAATTTTTTGTTCTTCATGTTTAAGTGAACAACGAGCCCCATTGATAATCATGAAAGGGAAATTATTTATGTTTCTACAAGTAGAACAATGAATAGAACAGGTAGTCTGTTGAAATCTTTGTATATATTGCTTCCATATAGTCTCTGCAACATATATGCAAAGCATCCAAATAGTACAATTCGCGAACTTATTGTTCTTCAAGTTTAAGTGAACAACGAGCCCCATTGATAATCATGAAAGGGAAATTATTTGTAACTTTCTACAAGTAGAACAATGAATTGTACAGGTAGACGGGTGAAGTCTTTCTATATATTGCTTCTATATATTCTAAGAAACATATAAGCAAAGCATCCAAACAGTACATTTCGCCAATTTTTTGTTCTTCTAGTTTAAGTGAACTACGAGCCCCATTGTTAATCGTTTAAAGGAAATTATTTGTAAATTTCGACAAGTAGAACAATGAATGGAAAAGGTAGACTGTTGAAATCATTGTATATATTGCTTCTATATAGTCTAAGAAACATATATGCGAAGCATCCAAACAGTACAATTCGCCAATTTTATGTTCTTCAAGTTTAAGTGAACAATGAGCCCCAATGGTTAATCCTTTATCGGAAATTATTTGTAATTTTCGACAAGTAGAACAATGAATGGAACAGGTAGACGGTTGAAATCTTTGTATATATTGCTTCTACATAGTCTAAGAAACATATATGCAAAGCATCCAAACAGTACAATTCGCCAATTTTTGGTTCTTCAAGTTTAAGTGAACTACGAGCCCCATTGTTAATCCTTTAACGGAAATTAATTGTAATTTTCTACAATTAGAACAATGAATGGAACAGGTAGGCGGTTGAAATCATTGTATATATTGCTTCTATATAGTCTAAGAAACATATATTCAAAGCATCCAAACAGTACAATTCGCCAATTTATTGTTCTTCAAGTTTGAGTGAACAACGAGCCCCATTGTTAATCCTTTAAAGGAAATTATTTGTAAATTTCGACAAGTAGAACAATGATTGGAACACGTAGACGGTTGAAATCTTTGTATATATTGCTTCTATATAGTCTAAGAAACATATATGCAAAGCATCCAAACAGTACAATTCGCCAATTTTATGTTCTTCAAGTTTAAGTGAACAATGAGCCCCAATGGTTAATCCTTTAACGGAAATTAATTGTAATTTTCTACAATTAGAACAATGAATGGAACAGGTAGACGGTTGAAATCATTGTATATATTGCTTCTATATAGTCTAAGAAACATATATGCAAAGCATCCAAACAGTACAATTCGCCAATTTATTATTCTTCAATTTAGAGTGAACAACGAGCCCCATTGTTAATCCTTTATCGGAAATTATTTGTAACTTTCGACAAGTAGAACAATGAATGGAACAGGTAGACGGTTGAAATCTTCGTATATATTGCTTCTATATAGTCTAAGAAACCTATATGCAAAGCATCTAAACAGTAACATTCGCCAATTTTTTGTTCTTCAAGTTTAACTGAACAACGAGCCCCATTGATAATCATGAAACGGAAATTATTTGTAACTTTCTACAAGTAGAACAATGAATTGTACAGGTAGACGGGTGAAGCCTTTCTATATATTGCTTCTATATATTCTAGGAAACATATATGCAAAGCATCCAAACAGTACATTTCGTCAATTTTTTGTTCTTCAAGTTTAAGTGAACAATGAGCCCCATTGTTAATCCTTTAAAGGAAATTATTTGTAAATTTCGACAAGTAGAACAATGAATGGAACAGGTAGACGGTTGAAATCATTGTATATATTGCTTCTATATAGTCTTAGAAACATATATGCAAAACATCCAAACAGTACAATTCGCCAATTTTTTGTTCTTCAAGTTTAAGTGAAATACGAGCCCCATTGTTAATCCTTTAACGGAAATTAATTGTAACTTTCTACAAGTAGAACAATGAATGGAACAGGTAGACGGTTGAAATCATTGTATATATTGCTTCTATATAGTCTAAGAAACATATATGCACAGCATCCAAACAGTACCATTCGCCAATTTTTTGTTCTTCAAGTGTAAGTGAACTACGATCCCCATTGTTAATCGTTTAAAGGAAATTATTTGTAAATTTCGACAAGTAGAACAATGAATGGAAAAGGTAGACTGTTGAAATCATTGTATATATTGCTTCTATATAGTCTAAGAAACATATATGCGAAGCATCCAAACAGTACAATTCGCCAATTTTATGTTCTTCAAGTTTAAGTGAACAATGAGCCCCAATGGTTAATCCTTTATCGGAAATTATTTGTAACTTTCTACAAGTAGAAAAATGATTGGAACAGGTAGACGGTTGAAATCTTTGTATATATTGCTTCTATATAGTCTAAGAAACATATATGCAAAGCATCCAAATAGTACAATTCGCCAATTTATTGTTCTTCAAGTTTGAGTGAACAACGAGCCCCATTGTTAATACTTTATCGGAAATTATTTGTAACTTTCGACAAGTAGAACAATGAATGGAACAGGTAGACGGTTGAAATCTTCGTATATATTGCTTCTATATAGTCTAAGATACATAGATGCAAAGAATCCAAACAGTACCATACGCCAATTTTTTGTTCTTCAAGTTTAAGTGAACAACGAGCCCTATTGATAATCATGAAACGGAAATTATTCGTAACTTTCTACAAGTAGAACAATGAATTGTACAGGTAGACGAGTGAAGTCTTTCTATATATTGCTTCTATATATTCTAAGAAACATATATGCAAAGCATCCAAACAGTACATTTCGCCAATTTTTTGTTCTTCAAGTATAAGTGATCTACGAGCCCCATTGTTAATCCTTTAAAGGAAATTATTTGTAAATTTCGACAAGTAGAACAATGAATGGAACAGGTAGACTGTTGAAATCATTGTATATATTGCTTCTATATAGTCTAAGAAACATATATGCAAAGCATCCAAACAGTACCATTCATCAATTTTTTGTTCTTCATGTTTAAGTGAACAACGAGCCCCATTGATAATCATGAAAGGGAAATTATTTATGTTTCTACAAGTAGAACAATGAATAGAACAGGTAGTCTGTTGAAATCTTTGCATATATTGCTTCCATATAGTCTCTGCAACATATATGCAAAGCATCCAAATAGTACAATTCGCGAACTTATTGTTCTTCAAGTTTAAGTGAACAACGAGCCCCATTGATAATCATGAAAGGGAAATTATTTGTAACTTTCTACAAGTAGAACAATGAATTGTACAGGTAGACGGGTGAAGTCTTTCTATATATTGCTTCTATATATTCTAAGAAACATATAAGCAAAGCATCCAAACAGTACATTTCGCCAATTTTTTGTTCTTCTAGTTTAAGTGATCTACGATACCCATTAATAATCATGAAAGGGAAATTATTTGTAACTTTCTACAAATAGAACAATGAATAGAACAGTTAGACTGTTGAAATCTTTGTATATATTGCTTCTATATAGTCTAAGAAATATATATGCAAAGCATCCAAACAGTACAATTCCCCAATTTATTGTTCTTCAAGTTTAAGTGAACTACGATCCCCATTGTTAATCCTTTAACAGAAATTATTTGTAACGTTCGACAAGTAAAACAATGAATGGAACAGGTAGACGGTTGAAATCTTTGTATATATTGCTTCTATATAGTCTAAGATACATATATGCAAAGAGTCCAAACAGTACCATACGCCAATTTTTTGTTCTTCAAGTTTAAGTGAACAACGAGCCCCATTGATAATCATGAAACGGAAATTATTTGTAACTTTCTACAAGTAGAACAATGAATTGTACAGGTAGACGGGGGAAGTCTTTCTATATATTGCTTCTATATATTCTAAGAAACATATAAGCAAAGCATCCAAACAGTACATTTCGCCAATTTTTTGTTCTTCAAGTTTAAGTGATCTACGAGCCCCATTGTTAATCCTTTAAAGGAAATTATTTGTAAATTTCGTCAAGTAGAACAATGAATGGAACAGGTAGACTGTTGAAATCATTGTATATATTGCTTCTATATAGTCTAAGAAACCTATATGCAAAGCATCTAAACAGTAACATTCGCCAATTTTTTGTTCTTCAAGTTTCAGTGAACAACGAGCCCCATTGATAATCATGAAACGGAAATTATTTGTAACTTTCTACAAGTAGAACAATGAATTGTACAGGTAGACGGGTGAAGCCTTTCTATATATTGCTTCTATATATTCTAGGAAACATATATGCAAAGCATCCAAACAGTACATTTCGCCAATTTTTTGTTCTTCAAGTTTAAGTGAACAATGAGCCCCATTGTTAATCCTTTAAAGGAAATTATTTGTAAATTTCGACAAGTAGAACAATGAATGGAACAGGTAGACGGTTGAAATCATTGTATATATTGCTTCTATATAGTCTTAGAAACATATATGCAAAGCATCCAAACAGTACAATTCGCCAATTTTTTGTTCTTCAAGTTTAAGTGAAATACGAGCCCCATTGTTAATCCTTTAACGGAAATTAATTGTAACTTTCTACAAGTAGAACAATGAATGGAACAGGTAGACGGTTGAATTCATTGTATATATTGCTTCTATATAGTCTAAGAAACATATATGCACAGCATCCAAACAGTACCATTCGCCAATTTTTTGTTCTTCAAGTTTAAGTGAACTACGAGCCCCATTGTTAATCGTTTAAAGGAAATTATTTGTAAATTTCGACAAGTAGAACAATGAATGGAAAAGGTAGACTGTTGAAATCATTGTATATATTGCTTCTATATAGTCTAAGAAACATATATGCGAAGCATCCAAACAGTACAATTCGCCAATTTTATGTTCTTCAAGTTTAAGTGAACAATGAGCCCCAATGGTTAATCCTTTATCGGAAATTATTTGTAATTTTCGACAAGTAGAACAATGAATGGAACAGGTAGACGGTTGAAATCTTTGTATATATTGCTTCTACATAGTCTAAGAAACATATATGCAAAGCATCCAAACAGTACAATTCGCCAATTTTTGGTTCTTCAAGTTTAAGTGAACTACGAGCCCCATTGTTAATCCTTTAACGGAAATTAATTGTAATTTTCTACAATTAGAACAATGAATGGAACAGGTAGGCGGTTGAAATCATTGTATATATTGCTTCTATATAGTCTAAGAAACATATATTCAAAGCATCCAAACAGTACAATTCGCCAATTTATTGTTCTTCAAGTTTGAGTGAACAACGAGCCCCATTGTTAATCCTTTAAAGGAAATTATTTGTAAATTTCGACAAGTAGAACAATGATTGGAACACGTAGACGGTTGAAATCTTTGTATATATTGCTTCTATATAGTCTAAGAAACATATATGCAAAGCATCCAAACAGTACAATTCGCCAATTTTATGTTCTTCAAGTTTAAGTGAACAATGAGCCCCAATGGTTAATCCTTTAACGGAAATTAATTGTAATTTTCTACAATTAGAACAATGAATGGAACAGGTAGACGGTTGAAATCATTGTATATATTGCTTCTATATAGTCTAAGAAACATATATGCAAAGCATCCAAACAGTACAATTCGCCAATTTATTGTTCTTCAATTTAGAGTGAACAACGAGCCCCATTGTTAATCCTTTATCGGAAATTATTTGTAACTTTCGACAAGTAGAACAATGAATGGAACAGGTAGACGGTTGAAATCTTCGTATATATTGCTTCTATATAGTCTAAGAAACCTATATGCAAAGCATCTAAACAGTAACATTCGCCAATTTTTTGTTCTTCAAGTTTAACTGAACAACGAGCCCCATTGATAATCATGAAACGGAAATTATTTGTAACTTTCTACAAGTAGAACAATGAATTGTACAGGTAGACGGGTGAAGCCTTTCTATATATTGCTTCTATATATTCTAGGAAACATATATGCAAAGCATCCAAACAGTACATTTCGTCAATTTTTTGTTCTTCAAGTTTAAGTGAACAATGAGCCCCATTGTTAATCCTTTAAAGGAAATTATTTGTAAATTTCGACAAGTAGAACAATGAATGGAACAGGTAGACGGTTGAAATCATTGTATATATTGCTTCTATATAGTCTTAGAAACATATATGCAAAACATCCAAACAGTACAATTCGCCAATTTTTTGTTCTTCAAGTTTAAGTGAAATACGAGCCCCATTGTTAATCCTTTAACGGAAATTAATTGTAACTTTCTACAAGTAGAACAATGAATGGAACAGGTAGACGGTTGAAATCATTGTATATATTGCTTCTATATAGTCTAAGAAACATATATGCACAGCATCCAAACAGTACCATTCGCCAATTTTTTGTTCTTCAAGTGTAAGTGAACTACGATCCCCATTGTTAATCGTTTAAAGGAAATTATTTGTAAATTTCGACAAGTAGAACAATGAATGGAAAAGGTAGACTGTTGAAATCATTGTATATATTGCTTCTATATAGTCTAAGAAACATATATGCGAAGCATCCAAACAGTACAATTCGCCAATTTTATGTTCTTCAAGTTTAAGTGAACAATGAGCCCCAATGGTTAATCCTTTATCGGAAATTATTTGTAACTTTCTACAAGTAGAAAAATGATTGGAACAGGTAGACGGTTGAAATCTTTGTATATATTGCTTCTATATAGTCTAAGAAACATATATGCAAAGCATCCAAATAGTACAATTCGCCAATTTATTGTTCTTCAAGTTTGAGTGAACAACGAGCCCCATTGTTAATACTTTATCGGAAATTATTTGTAACTTTCGACAAGTAGAACAATGAATGGAACAGGTAGACGGTTGAAATCTTCGTATATATTGCTTCTATATAGTCTAAGATACATAGATGCAAAGAATCCAAACAGTACCATACGCCAATTTTTTGTTCTTCAAGTTTAAGTGAACAACGAGCCCTATTGATAATCATGAAACGGAAATTATTCGTAACTTTCTACAAGTAGAACAATGAATTGTACAGGTAGACGAGTGAAGTCTTTCTATATATTGCTTCTATATATTCTAAGAAACATATATGCAAAGCATCCAAACAGTACATTTCGCCAATTTTTTGTTCTTCAAGTATAAGTGATCTACGAGCCCCATTGTTAATCCTTTAAAGGAAATTATTTGTAAATTTCGACAAGTAGAACAATGAATGGAACAGGTAGACTGTTGAAATCATTGTATATATTGCTTCTATATAGTCTAAGAAACATATATGCAAAGCATCCAAACAGTACCATTCATCAATTTTTTGTTCTTCATGTTTAAGTGAACAACGAGCCCCATTGATAATCATGAAAGGGAAATTATTTATGTTTCTACAAGTAGAACAATGAATAGAACAGGTAGTCTGTTGAAATCTTTGTATATATTGCTTCCATATAGTCTCTGCAACATATATGCAAAGCATCCAAATAGTACAATTCGCGAACTTATTGTTCTTCAAGTTTAAGTGAACAACGAGCCCCATTGATAATCATGAAAGGGAAATTATTTGTAACTTTCTACAAGTAGAACAATGAATTGTACAGGTAGACGGGTGAAGTCTTTCTATATATTGCTTCTATATATTCTAAGAAACATATAAGCAAAGCATCCAAACAGTACATTTCGCCAATTTTTTGTTCTTCTAGTTTAAGTGATCTACGATACCCATTAATAATCATGAAAGGGAAATTATTTGTAACTTTCTACAAATAGAACAATGAATAGAACAGTTAGACTGTTGAAATCTTTGTATATATTGCTTCTATATAGTCTAAGAAATATATATGCAAAGCATCCAAACAGTACAATTCCCCAATTTATTGTTCTTCAAGTTTAAGTGAACTACGATCCCCATTGTTAATCCTTTAACAGAAATTATTTGTAACGTTCGACAAGTAAAACAATGAATGGAACAGGTAGACGGTTGAAATCTTTGTATATATTGCTTCTATATAGTCTAAGATACATATATGCAAAGAGTCCAAACAGTACCATACGCCAATTTTTTGTTCTTCAAGTTTAAGTGAACAACGAGCCCCATTGATAATCATGAAACGGAAATTATTTGTAACTTTCTACAAGTAGAACAATGAATTGTACAGGTAGACGGGGGAAGTCTTTCTATATATTGCTTCTATATATTCTAAGAAACATATAAGCAAAGCATCCAAACAGTACATTTCGCCAATTTTTTGTTCTTCAAGTTTAAGTGATCTACGAGCCCCATTGTTAATCCTTTAAAGGAAATTATTTGTAAATTTCGTCAAGTAGAACAATGAATGGAACAGGTAGACTGTTGAAATCATTGTATATATTGCTTCTATATAGTCTAAGAAACCTATATGCAAAGCATCTAAACAGTAACATTCGCCAATTTTTTGTTCTTCAAGTTTCAGAGAACAACGAGCCCCATTGATAATCATGAAACGGAAATTATTTGTAACTTTCTACAAGTAGAACAATGAATTGTACAGGTAGACGGGTGAAGCCTTTCTATATATTGCTTCTATATATTCTAGGAAACATATATGCAAAGCATCCAAACAGTACATTTCGCCAATTTTTTGTTCTTCAAGTTTAAGTGAACAATGAGCCCCATTGTTAATCCTTTAAAGGAAATTATTTGTAAATTTCGACAAGTAGAACAATGAATGGAACAGGTAGACGGTTGAAATCATTGTATATATTGCTTCTATATAGTCTTAGAAACATATATGCAAAGCATCCAAACAGTACAATTCGCCAATTTTTTGTTCTTCAAGTTTAAGTGAAATACGAGCCCCATTGTTAATCCTTTAACGGAAATTAATTGTAACTTTCTACAAGTAGAACAATGAATGGAACAGGTAGACGGTTGAATTCATTGTATATATTGCTTCTATATAGTCTAAGAAACATATATGCACAGCATCCAAACAGTACCATTCGCCAATTTTTTGTTCTTCAAGTTTAAGTGAACTACGAGCCCCATTGTTAATCGTTTAAAGGAAATTATTTGTAAATTTCGACAAGTAGAACAATGAATGGAAAAGGTAGACTGTTGAAATCATTGTATATATTGCTTCTATATAGTCTAAGAAACATATATGCGAAGCATCCAAACAGTACAATTCGCCAATTTTATGTTCTTCAAGTTTAAGTGAACAATGAGCCCCAATGGTTAATCCTTTATCGGAAATTATTTGTAATTTTCGACAAGTAGAACAATGAATGGAACAGGTAGACGGTTGAAATCTTTGTATATATTGCTTCTACATAGTCTAAGAAACATATATGCAAAGCATCCAAACAGTACAATTCGCCAATTTTTGGTTCTTCAAGTTTAAGTGAACTACGAGCCCCATTGTTAATCCTTTAACGGAAATTAATTGTAATTTTCTACAATTAGAACGATGAATGGAACAGGTAGGCGGTTGAAATCATTGTATATATTGCTTCTATATAGTCTAAGAAACATATATTCAAAGCATCCAAACAGTACAATTCGCCAATTTATTGTTCTTCAAGTTTGAGTGAACAACGAGCCCCATTGTTAATCCTTTAAAGGAAATTATTTGTAAATTTCGACAAGTAGAACAATGATTGGAACACGTAGACGGTTGAAATCTTTGTATATATTGCTTCTATATAGTCTAAGAAACATATATGCAAAGCATCCAAACAGTACAATTCGCCAATTTTATGTTCTTCAAGTTTAAGTGAACAATGAGCCCCAATGGTTAATCCTTTAACGGAAATTAATTGTAATTTTCTACAATTAGAACAATGAATGGAACAGGTAGACGGTTGAAATCATTGTATATATTGCTTCTATATAGTCTAAGAAACATATATGCAAAGCATCCAAACAGTACAATTCGCCAATTTATTGTTCTTCAATTTAGAGTGAACAACGAGCCCCATTGTTAATCCTTTATCGGAAATTATTTGTAACTTTCGACAAGTAGAACAATGAATGGAACAGGTAGACGGTTGAAATCTTCGTATATATTGCTTCTATATAGTCTAAGAAACCTATATGCAAAGCATCTAAACAGTAACATTCGCCAATTTTTTGTTCTTCAAGTTTAATTGAACAACGAGCCCCATTGATAATCATGAAACGGAAATTATTTGTAACTTTCTACAAGTAGAACAATGAATTGTACAGGTAGACGGGTGAAGCCTTTCTATATATTGCTTCTATATATTCTAGGAAACATATATGCAAAGCATCCAAACAGTACATTTCGTCAATTTTTTGTTCTTCAAGTTTAAGTGAACAATGAGCCCCATTGTTAATCCTTTAAAGGAAATTATTTGTAAATTTCGACAAGTAGAACAATGAATGGAACAGGTAGACGGTTGAAATCATTGTATATATTGCTTCTATATAGTCTTAGAAACATATATGCAAAACATCCAAACAGTACAATTCGCCAATTTTTTGTTCTTCAAGTTTAAGTGAAATACGAGCCCCATTGTTAATCCTTTAACGGAAATTAATTGTAACTTTCTACAAGTAGAACAATGAATGGAACAGGTAGACGGTTGAAATCATTGTATATATTGCTTCTATATAGTCTAAGAAACATATATGCACAGCATCCAAACAGTACCATTCGCCAATTTTTTGTTCTTCAAGTGTAAGTGAACTACGATCCCCATTGTTAATCGTTTAAAGGAAATTATTTGTAAATTTCGACAAGTAGAACAATGAATGGAAAAGGTAGACTGTTGAAATCATTGTATATATTGCTTCTATATAGTCTAAGAAACATATATGCGAAGCATCCAAACAGTACAATTCGCCAATTTTATGTTCTTCAAGTTTAAGTGAAATACGAGCCCCATTGTTAATCCTTTAACGGAAATTAATTGTAACTTTCTACAAGTAGAACAATGAATGGAACAGGTAGACGGTTGAAATCATTGTATATATTGCTTCTATATAGTCTAAGAAACATATATGCGAAGCATCCAAACAGTACAATTCGCCAATTTTATGTTCTTCAAGTTTAAGTGAACAATGAGCCCCAATGGTTAATCCTTTATCGGAAATTATTTGTAATTTTCGACAAGTAGAACAATGAATGGAACAGGTAGACGGTTGAAATCTTTGTATATATTGCTTCTACATAGTCTAAGAAACATATATGCAAAGCATCCAAACAGTACAATTCGCCAATTTTTGGTTCTTCAAGTTTAAGTGAACTACGAGCCCCATTGTTAATCCTTTAACGGAAATTAATTGTAATTTTCTACAATTAGAACAATGAATGGAACAGGTAGGCGGTTGAAATCATTGTATATATTGCTTCTATATAGTCTAAGAAACATATATTCAAAGCATCCAAACAGTACAATTCGCCAATTTATTGTTCTTCAAGTTTGAGTGAACAACGAGCCCCATTGTTAATCCTTTAAAGGAAATTATTTGTAAATTTCGACAAGTAGAACAATGATTGGAACACGTAGACGGTTGAAATCTTTGTATATATTGCTTCTATATAGTCTAAGAAACATATATGCAAAGCATCCAAACAGTACAATTCGCCAATTTTATGTTCTTCAAGTTTAAGTGAACAATGAGCCCCAATGGTTAATCCTTTAACGGAAATTAATTGTAATTTTCTACAATTAGAACAATGAATGGAACAGGTAGACGGTTGAAATCATTGTATATATTGCTTCTATATAGTCTAAGAAACATATATGCAAAGCATCCAAACAGTACAATTCGCCAATTTATTGTTCTTCAATTTAGAGTGAACAACGAGCCCCATTGTTAATCCTTTATCGGAAATTATTTGTAACTTTCGACAAGTAGAACAATGAATGGAACAGGTAGACGGTTGAAATCTTCGTATATATTGCTTCTATATAGTCTAAGAAACCTATATGCAAAGCATCTAAACAGTAACATTCGCCAATTTTTTGTTCTTCAAGTTTAATTGAACAACGAGCCCCATTGATAATCATGAAACGGAAATTATTTGTAACTTTCTACAAGTAGAACAATGAATTGTACAGGTAGACGGGTGAAGCCTTTCTATATATTGCTTCTATATATTCTAGGAAACATATATGCAAAGCATCCAAACAGTACATTTCGTCAATTTTTTGTTCTTCAAGTTTAAGTGAACAATGAGCCCCATTGTTAATCCTTTAAAGGAAATTATTTGTAAATTTCGACAAGTAGAACAATGAATGGAACAGGTAGACGGTTGAAATCATTGTATATATTGCTTCTATATAGTCTTAGAAACATATATGCAAAACATCCAAACAGTACAATTCGCCAATTTTTTGTTCTTCAAGTTTAAGTGAAATACGAGCCCCATTGTTAATCCTTTAACGGAAATTAATTGTAACTTTCTACAAGTAGAACAATGAATGGAACAGGTAGACGGTTGAAATCATTGTATATATTGCTTCTATATAGTCTAAGAAACATATATGCACAGCATCCAAACAGTACCATTCGCCAATTTTTTGTTCTTCAAGTGTAAGTGAACTACGATCCCCATTGTTAATCGTTTAAAGGAAATTATTTGTAAATTTCGACAAGTAGAACAATGAATGGAAAAGGTAGACTGTTGAAATCATTGTATATATTGCTTCTATATAGTCTAAGAAACATATATGCGAAGCATCCAAACAGTACAATTCGCCAATTTTATGTTCTTCAAGTTTAAGTGAACAATGAACCCCAATGGTTAATCCTTTATCGGAAATTATTTGTAACTTTCTACAAGTAGAAAAATGATTGGAACACGTAGACGGTTGAAATCTTTGTATATATTGCTTCTATATAGTCTAAGAAACATATATTCAAAGCATCCAAACAGTACAATTCGCCAATTTATTGTTCTTCAAGTTAGAGTGAACAACGAGCCCCATTGTTAATCCTTTAAAGGAAATTATTTGTAAATTTCGACAAGTAGAACAATGATTGGAACACGTAGACGGTTGAAATCTTTGTATATATTGCTTCTATATAGTCTAAGAAACATATATGCAAAGCATCCAAACAGTACAATTCGCCAATTTTTTGTTCTTCAAGTTTAAGTGAACAACGAGCCCCATTGATAATCATGAAAGGGAAATTATTTATAAGTTTCTACAAGTAGAACAATGAATAGAACAGGTAGTCTGTTGAAATCTTTGTATATATTGCTTCCATATAGTCTATGAAACATATATGCAAAGCATCCAAATAGTACAATTCGCGAACTTATTGTTCTTCACGTTTAAGTGAACAACGAGCCCCATTGATAATCATGAAAGGGAAATTATTTGTAAATTTCTACAAGTAGAACAATGAATTGTACAGGTAGACGGGTGAAGTCTTTCTATATATTGCTTCTATATATTCTAAGAAACATTTAAGCAAAGCATCCAAACAGTACATTTCGCCAATTTTTTGTTCTTCTAGTTTAAGTGATCTACGATACCCATTGATAATCATGAAAGGGAAATTATTTGTAACTTTCTACAAATAGAACAATGAATAGAACAGTTAGACTGTTGAAATCTTTGTATATATTGCTTCTATATAGTCTAAGAAACATATATGCAAAGCATCCAAACAGTACAATTCGCCAATTTTTTGTTCTTCAAGTTTGAGTGAACAACGAGCCCCATTGTTAATCCTTTAAATGAAATTATTTGTAAATTTCGACAAGTAGAACAATGATTGGAACACGTAGACGGTTGAAATCTTTGTATATATTGCTTCTATATAGTCTAAGAAACATATGTGCAAAGCATCCAAACAGTACAATTCGCCAATTTTTTGTTCTTCAAGTTTAAGTGAACTACGAGCCCCATTGTTAATCCTTTAAAGGAAATTATTTGTAAATTTCGACAAGTAGAACAATGAATGGAAAAGGTAGACTGTTGAAATCATTGTATATATTGCTTCTATATAGTCTAAGAAACATATATGCAAAGCATCCAAACAGTACAATTCGCCAATTTTTTGTTCTTCATGTTTAAGTAAACAACGAGCCCCATTGATAATCATGAAACGGAAATTATTTGTAACATTCTACAAGTAGAACAATGAATAGAACAGGTAGACGGTTGAAATCTTTGTATATGTTGTTTCTATATAGTCTAAGAAACCTATGTGCAAAGCATCTAAACAGTAACATTCGCCAATTTTTTGTTCTTCAAGTTTAAGTGAACTACGAGCCCCATTGTTAATCGTTTAAAGGAAATTATTTGTAAATTTCGACAAGTAGAACAATGAATGGAAAAGGTAGACTGTTGAAATCATTGTATATATTGCTTCTATATAGTCTAAGAAACATATATGCAAAGCATCCAAACAGTACAATTCGCCAATTTTTTGTTCTTCATGTTTAAGTAAACAACGAGCCCCATTGATAATCATGAAACGGAAATTATTTGTAACATTCTACAAGTAGAACAATGAATAGAACAGGTAGACGGTTGAAATCTTTGTATATGTTGTTTCTATATAGTCTAAGAAACCTATGTGCAAAGCATCTAAACAGTAACATTCGCCAATTTTTTGTTCTTCAAGTTTAAGTGAACTACGAGCCCCATTGTTAATCGTTTAAAGGAAATTATTTGTAAATTTCGACAAGTAGAACAATGAATGGAAAAGGTAGACGGTTGAAGTCTTTGTATATATTGCTTCTATATAGTCTAAGAAACATATATGCAAAGCATCCAAACAGTACAATTCGCCAATTTATTGTTCTTCAAGTTTAAGTTAACAACGAGCCCCATTGTTAATCCTTTAAAGGAAATTATATGTAAATTTCGACAAGTAGAACAATGATTGGAACACGTAGACGGTTGAAATCTTTGTATATATTGCTTCCATATAGTCTAAGAAACATGTACGCAAAGCATCCAAACAGTACCATTCGCCAATTTTTTGGTCTTCAAGTTTAAGTGAACAATGAGCCCCAATGGTTAATCCTTTATCGGAAATTATTTGTAATTTTCGACAAGTCGAACAATGAATGGAACAGGTAGACGGTTGAAATATTTGTATATATTGCTTCTATATAATATAAGAAACATATATTCAAATCATCCAAATAGTACCATTCGCCAATTTTTTGTTCTTCAAGTTTAAGTGAACTACGAGCCCCATTGTTAATCCTTTAAAGGAAATTATTTGTAAATTTCGGCAAGTAGAACAATGAATGGAATAGGTAGACGGTTGAAATCATTGTATATATTGCTTCTATATAGTCTAAGAAACATATATGCAAAGCATCCAAACAGTACAATTCGTCAATTTCTTGTTCTTCAAGTTTAAGTAAACTACGATCCCCATTGTTAATCCCTTAACGGAAATTATTTGTAATTTTCGACAAGTCGAACAATGAATGGAACAGGTAGACGGTTGAAATATTTGTATATATTGCTTCTATATAATATAAGAAACATATATTCAAAGCATCCAAATAGTACCATTCGCCAATTTTTTGTTCTTCAAGTTTAAGTGAACTACGAGCCCCATTGTTAATCCTTTAAAGGAAATTATTTGTATATTTCGGCAAGTAGAACAATGAATGGAATAGGTAGACGGTTGAAATCATTGTATATATTGCTTCTATATAGTCTAAGAAACATATATGCAAAGCATCCAAACAGTACAATTCGCCAATTTCTTGTTCTTCAAGTTTAAGTAAACTACGATCCCCATTGTTAATCCCTTAACGGAAATTATTTGTAACTTTCGACAAGTAGAACAATGAATGGAACAGGTAGACGGTTGAAATCTTAGTATATATTGCTTCTATAAAGTCTAAGAAACATATATGCAAATCATCCAAACAGTACAATTCGCCAATTATTTGTTCTTCAAGTTTAAGTGAACTACGAGCCCCATTGTTAATCCTTTATCGGAAATTATTTGTAACTTTCGACAAGTAGATCAATGAATGGAACAGGTAGACGGTTCAAATCAATGTATATATTGCTTCTATATAGTCTAAGTAACATATATGCAAAGCATCCAAACAGTACCATTCGCCAATTTTTTGTTCTTCAAGTTTAAGTGAACAATGAGCCCCATTGTTAATCCTTTATCGTAAATTATTTGTAACTTTCGACAAGTAGAACAATGAATGGAACAGGTAGACGGTTGAAATCCTTGTATATATTGCTTCCATATAGTCTAAGAAACATGTACGCAAAGCATCCAAACAGTACCATTCGCCAATTTTTTGTCCTTCAAGTTTAAGTGAACAATGAGCCCCATTGTTAATCCTTTATCGGAAATTATTTGTAACTTTCGACAAGTGGAACAATGAATCGAACAGGTAGACGGTTGAAATCTTTGTATATATTGCTTCTATATAATCTAAAAAACATATATGCAAAGCATCCAAACAGTACAATTCGCCAATTTTTTGTTCTTCAAGTTTAAGTGAACAATGAGCCCCAATGGTTAGTCCTTTATCGGTAATTATTTGTAACTTTCGACAAGTAGAACAATGAATGGAACAGGTAGACGGTTGAAATCATTGTATATATTGCTTCCATATAGTTTAAGAAACATGTACGCAA
The DNA here is from genome assembly GCA_963989415.1 of Cerceris ruficornis. NCBI lineage: Eukaryota > Metazoa > Arthropoda > Insecta > Hymenoptera > Crabronidae > Cerceris > Cerceris ruficornis. Next base: position 203,963 of record CAXDIW010000018.1, on the reverse strand, counting down.
AGCATCCAAACAGTACCATTCGCCAATTTTTTGTTCTTCAAGTTTAAGTAAACTACGATCCCCATTGTTAATCCCTTAACGGAAATTATTTGTAACTTTCGACAAGTAGAACAGTGAATGGAACAGGTAGACAGTTGAAATCTTTGTATATATTGCTTCCATATAGTTTAAGAAACATGTTCGCAAAGCATCCAAACAGTACCATTCGCCAATTTTTTGTTCTTCAAGTTTAAGTGAACAATGAGCCCCAATGGTTAATCCTTTATCGGAAATTATTTGTAATTTTCGACAAGTAGAACAATGAATGGATCAGGTAGACGGTTGAAACCATTGTATATATTGCTTCTAAAAAGTCTAAGAAACATATATGCAAATCATCCAAACAGTACAATTCGCCAATTATTTGTTCTTCAAGTTTAAGTGAACTACGAGCCCCATTGTTAATCCTTTATCGGAAATTATTTGTAACTTTCGACAAGTAGATCAATGAATGGAACAGGTAGACGGTTGAAATCAATGTATATATTGCTTCTATATAGTCTAAGAAATATATATGCAAAGCATCCAAACAGTACAATTCGCCAATTTTTTGTTCTTCAAGTTTAAGTAAACTACGATCCCCATTGTTAATCCCTTAACGGAAATTATTTGTAACTTTCGACAAGTAGAACAATGAATGGAACAGGTAGACGGTCGAAATCATTGTATATATTGCTTCTATATAGTCTAAGAAACATATATGCAAAGCATCCAAACAGTACAATTCGCCAATTTATTGTTCTTCAATTTAGAGTGAACAACGAGCCCCATTGTTAATCCTTTATCGGAAATTATTTGTAACTTTCGACAAGTAGAACAATGAATGGAACAGGTAGACGGTTGAAATCTTCGTATATATTGCTTCTATATAGTCTAAGAAACCTATATGCAAAGCATCTAAACAGTAACATTCGCCAATTTTTTGTTCTTCAAGTTTAATTGAACAACGAGCCCCATTGATAATCATGAAACGGAAATTATTTGTAACTTTCTACAAGTAGAACAATGAATTGTACAGGTAGACGGGTGGAGCCTTTCTATATATTGCTTCTATATATTCTAGGAAACATATATGCAAAGCATCCAAACAGTACATTTCGTCAATTTTTTGTTCTTCAAGTTTAAGTGAACAATGAGCCCCATTGTTAATCCTTTAAAGGAGATTATTTGTAAATTTCGACAAGTAGAACAATGAATGGAACAGGTAGACGGTTGAAATCATTGTATATATTGCTTCTATATAGTCTTAGAAACATATATGCAAAACATCCAAACAGTACAATTCGCCAATTTTTTGTTCTTCAAGTTTAAGTGAAATACGAGCCCCATTGTTAATCCTTTAACGGAAATTAATTGTAACTTTCTACAAGTAGAACAATGAATGGAACAGGTAGACGGTTGAAATCATTGTATATATTGCTTCTATATAGTCTAAGAAACATATATGCAAAGCATCCAAACAGTACCATTCGCCAATTTCTTGTTCTTCAAGTTTAAGTGAACTACGACCCCCTTGTTAATCCTTTATAGGAAATTATTTGTAAATTTCGACAAGTAGAACAATGAATGGAACAGGTAGACGGTTGAAATCTTTGTATATATTGCTTCTATATAATCTAAGAAACATATATGCAAAGCATCCAAACAGTACCATTCGCCAATTTTTTGTTCTTCAAGTTTAAGTGAACTACGAGCCCCATTGTTAATCCTTTAAAGGAAATTATTTGTAAATTTCGACAAGTAGAACAATGAATGGAACAGGTAGACTGTTGAAATCATTGTATATATTGCTTCTATATAGTCTAAGAAACATATATGCAAAGCGTCCAAACAGTACAATTCGCCAATTATTTGATCTTCAAGTTTAAGTGAACTACGAGCACCATTGTTAATATTTTAACGGAAATTATTTGTAACTAGCGACAAGTAGAACAATGAATGGAACAGGTAGACGGTTGAAATCAATGTATATATTGCTTCTATAAAGTCTAAGAAACATATATGCAAAGCATCCAAACAGTACCATTCGCCAATTTTTAGTTTTTCAAGTTTAAGTGAACAATGAGCCCCAATGGTTAATCCTTTATCGGAAATTATTTGTAACTTTCGACAAGTAGAACAATGAATGGAACAGGTAGACGGTTGAATTCTTTGTATATATTGCTTCTATATAGTCTAAGAAACATATATGCAAAGCATCCAAACAGTACAATTCGCCAATTTATTGTTCTTCAAGTTTAAGTGAACAACGAGCCCCATTGTTAATCCTTTAAAGGAAATTATTTGTAAATTTCGACAAGTAGAACAATGATTGGAACACGTAGACGGTTGCAATCTTTGTATATATTGCTTCTATATAATCTAAGAAACATATATGCAAAGCATCCAAACAGTACCATTCGCCAATTTTTTGTTCTTCAAGTTTAAGTGAACTATGAGCCCCATTGTTAATCCTTTAAAGGAAATTATTTGTAAATTTCGACAAGTAGAACAATGAATGGAACAGGTAGACTGTTGAAATCATTGTATATATTGCTTCTATATAGTCTAAGAAACATATATGCAAAGCATCCAAACAGTACCATTCGCCAATTTTTTGTTCTTCAAGTTTAAGTGAACAACGAGCCCCAATGGTTAATCCTTTATCGGAAATTATTTTTAACTTTCGACAAGTAGAACAATGAATGGAACAGGTAGCCGGTTGAAATCAATGTATATATTGCTTCCATATAGTCTAAAAAACATATATCCAAAGCAGCCAAACAGTACCATTCGCCAATTTTTTGTTCTTCAAGTTTAAGTGAACAATGAGCCCCATTGTTAATCCTTTAAAGGAAATTATTTGTAAATTTCGACAAGTAGAACAATGAATGGAACAGATAGACGGTTGAAATCATGGTATATATTGCTTGTATATAGTCTTAGAAACATATATGCAAAGCATCCAAACAGTACAATTCGCCAATTTTTTGTTCTTCAAGTTTAAGTGAACTACGAGCCCCATTGTTAATCCTTTATCGGAAATTATTTGTAACTTTCGACAAGTAGAACAATGAATGGAACAGGTAGACGGTTGAAATCTTTGTATATATTGCTTCTATATAGTCTAAGAAACATATATGCAAAGCATCCAAACAGTACAATTCGCCAATTTTTTGTTCTTCAAGTTTAAGTGAACTACGAGCCCCATTGTTAATCCTTTAAAGGAAATTATTTGTAAATTTCGACAAGTAGAACAATGAATGGAACAGGTAGACGGTTGAAAGCAATGTATATATTGCTTCTATATAGTCTAAGAAACATATATGCAAAGCATCCAAACAGTACCATTCGCCAATTTTTTGTTCTTCAAGTTTAAGTGAACAACGAGCCCCATCGTTAATCCTTTAAAGGAAATTATTTGTAAATTTCGAAAAGTAGAACAATGATTGGAACACTTAGACGGTTGAAATCTTTGTATATATTGCTTCCATATAGTCTAAGAAACATGAACGCAAAGCATCCAAACAGTACCATTCGCCAATTTTTTGTCCTTCTAGTTTAAGTGAACTATGAGCCCCATTGTTAATCCTTTATCGGAAATTATTTGTAACTTTCGACAAGTAGAACAATTAATGGAACAGGTAGACGGTTGAAATCTTTGTATATATCGCTTCTATATAATCTAAGAAACATATATGCAAAGCATCCAAACAGTACAATTCGCCAATTTCTTGTTCTTCAAGTTTGAGTAAACTACGATCCACATTGTTAATACCTTAACGGAAATTATTTGTAACTTTCGACAAGTAGAACAATGAATGGAACAGGTAGACGGGTGAAATCTTTGTATATATTGCTTCTATATAATCTAAGAAACATATATGCAAAGCATCCAAACAGTACCATTCGCCAATTTTTTGTTCTTCAAGTTTAAGTGAACTACGAGCCCCATTGTTAATCCTTTAAAGGAAATTATTTGTAAATTTCGACAAGTAGAACAATGAATGGAACAGGTAGACGGTTGAAATCATTGTATATATTGCTTCTATATAGTCTTAGAAACATATATGCAAAGCATCCAAACAGTACCATTCGCCAATTTTTTGTTCTTCAAGTTTAAGTGAACAATGAGCCCCATTGTTAATCCTTTATCGGAAATTATTTGTAACTTTCGACAAGTAGAACAATGAATGGAACCGGTAGACGGTTGAAATCTTTGTATATATTGCTTCTATATAGACTAAGAAACATATATGCAAAGCATCCAAAGAGTACCATTCGCCAATTTTTTGTTCTTCAAGTTTAAGTGAACAACGAGCCCCATCGTTAATCCTTTAAAGGAAATTATTTGTAAATTTCGACAAGTATAACAATGATTGGAACACGTAGACGGTTGAAATCTTTGTAAATATTGCTTCCATATAGTCTAAAAAACATATATCCAAAGCAGCCAAACAGTACCATTCGCCAATTTTTTGTTCTTCAAGTTTAAGTGAACAATGAGCCCCATTGTTAATCCTTTAAAGGAAATTTTTTGTAAATTTCGACAAGTAGAACAATGAATGGAACAGGTAGACGGTTGAAATCTATGTATATATTGCTCCTATATAGTCTAAGAAACATATATGCAAAGCATCCAAAGAGTACCATTCGCCAATTTTTTGTTCTTCAAGTTTAAGTGAACAACGAGCCCCATCGTTAATCCTTTAAAGGAAATTATTTGTAAATTTCGAAAAGTAGAACAATGATTGGAACACGTAGACGGTTGAAATCTTTGTATATATTGCTTCTATATAGTCTAAGAAACATATATGCAAAGCATCCAAAGAGTACCATTCGCCAATTATTTGTTCTTCAAGTTTAAGTGAACAACGAGCCCCATCGTTAATCCTTTAAAGGAAATTATTTGTAAATTTCGAAAAGTAGAACAATGATTGGAACACTTAGACGGTTGAAATCTTTGTATATATTGCTTCCATATAGTCTAAGAAACATGAACGCAAAGCATCCAAACAGTACCATTCGCCAATTTTTTGTCCTTCTAGTTTAAGTGAACTATGAGCCCCATTGTTAATCCTTTATCGGAAATTATTTGTAACTTTCGACAAGTAGAACAATTAATGGAACAGGTAGACGGTTGAAATCTTTGTATATATCGCTTCTATATAATCTAAGAAACATATATGCAAAGCATCCAAACAGTACAATTCGCCAATTTCTTGTTCTTCAAGTTTGAGTAAACTACGATCCACATTGTTAATACCTTAACGGAAATTATTTGTAACTTTCGACAAGTAGAACAATGAATGGAACAGGTAGACGGTTGAAATCTTTGTATATATTGCTTCTATATAATCTAAGAAACATATATGCAAAGCATCCAAACAGTACCATTCGCCAATTTTTTGTTCTTCAAGTTTAAGTGAACTACGAGCCCCATTGTTAATCCTTTAAAGGAAATTATTTGTAAATTTCGACAAGTAGAACAATGAATGGAACAGGTAGACGGTTGAAATCATTGTATATATTGCTTCTATATAGTCTTAGAAACATATATGCAAAGCATCCAAACAGTACCATTCGCCAATTTTTTGTTCTTCAAGTTTAAGTGAACAATGAGCCCCATTGTTAATCCTTTAACGGAAATTAATTGTAACTTTCTACAAGTAGAACAATGATTGGGACACGTAGACGGTTGAAATCTTTGTATATATTGCTTCTATATAATCTAAGAAACATATATGCAAAGCATCCAAACAGAACCATTCGCCAATTTTTTGTTCTTAAAGGTTAAGTGAACAATGAGCCCCATTGTTAATCCTTTATCGGAAATTATTTGAAACTTTCGACAAGTAGAACAATGAATGGAACAGGTAGACGGTTGAAATCTTTGTATATATTGCTTCCATCTAGTGTAAGAAACAAATATGCAAAGCATCCAAACAGTACAATTCGCCAATTTATTGTTCTTCAAGTTTAAGTGAACAACGAGCCCCATTGTTAATCCTTTAAAGGAAATTATTTGTAAATTTCGACAAGTAGAACAATGATTGGAACACGTAGACGGTTGAAATCTTTGTATACATTGCTTCCATATAGTCTAAGAAACATGTACGCAAAGCATCCAAACAGTACAATTCGCCAATTTATTGTTCTACAAGTTTAAGTGAACAACGAGGCCCATTGATAATCATGAAACGGAAATTATTTGTAACTTTCGACAAGAAGAACAATAAATAGAACAGGTAGACGGTTGCAATCTTTGTATATGTTGCTTCTATATAGTCTAAGGAACCTATATGCAAAGCATCTAAACAGTAACATTCGCCAATTTTTTGATCTTCAAGTTTAAGTGAACAATGAGCCCCATTGTTAATCCTTTATCGGAAATTATTTCTAACTTTCGACAAGTAGAACAATGAATGGAACACGTAGACGGTTGAAATCTTTGTATATATTGCTTCTATATAGACTAAGAAACATATATGCAAAGCATCCAAACCGTACAATTCGCCAATTTATTGTTCTTCAAGTTTAAGTGAACAACGAGCCCCGTTGTTAATCCTTTAAAGGAAATTATTTGTAAATTTCGACAAGTAGAACAATGATTGGAACACGTAGACGGTTGAAATCTTTGTATATATTGCTTCCATATAGTCTAAGAAACATGTACGCAAAGCATCCAAACACTACCATTCGCCAATTTTTTGTTCTTCAAGTTTAAGTGAACTACGAGCCCCATTGTTAATCCTTTAACGGAAATTATTTGTAACTTGCGACAAGTAGAACAATGAATGAAACACGTAGACGGTTGAAATCTTTGTATATATTGCTTCTATATAGACTAAGAAACATATATGCAAAGCATCCAAACCGTACAATTCGCCAATTTATTGTTCTTCAAGTTTAAGTGAACAACGAGCCCCGTTGTTAATCCTTTAAAGGAAATTATTTGTAAATTTCGACAAGTAGAACAATGATTGGAACACGTAGACGGTTGAAATCTTTGTATATATTGCTTCCATATAGTCTAAGAAACATGTACGCAAAGCATCCAAACACTACCATTCGCCAATTTATTGTTCTTCAAGTTTAAGTGAACAACGAGCCCCATTGTTAATCCTTTAAAGGAAATTATTTGTAAATTTCGACAAGTAGAACAATGATTGGAACACGTAGACGGTTGAAATCTTTGTATATATTGCTTCCATATAGTCTAAGAAACATGTACGCAAAGCATCCAAACAGTACAATTCGCCAATTTATTGTTCTTCAAGTTTAAGTGAACAACGAGGCCCATTGATAATCATGAAACGGAAATTATTTGTAACTTTCGACAAGAAGAACAATAAATAGAACAGGTAGACGGTAGCAATCTTTGTATATGTTGCTTCTATATAGTCTAAGGAACCTATATGCAAAGCATCTAAACAGTAACATTCGCCAATTTTTTGATCTTCAAGTTTAAGTGAACAATGAGCCCCATTGTTAATCCTTTATCGGAAATTATTTCTAACTTTCGGCAAGTAGAACAATGAATGGAACACGTAGACGGTTGAAATCTTTGTATATATTGCTTCTATATAGACTAAGAAACATATATGCAAAGCATCCAAACAGTACAATTCGCCAATTTATTGTTCTTCAAGTTTAAGTGAACAACGAGCCCCATTGTTAATCCTTTAAAGGAAATTATTTGTAAATTTCGACAAGTAGAACAATGATTGGAACACGTAGACGGTTGAAATCTTTGTATATATTGCTTCCATATAGTCTAAGAAACATGTACGCAAAGCATCCAAACACTACCATTCGCCAATTTTTTGTTCTTCAAGTTTAAGTGAACAATGAGCCCCAATGGTTAATCCTTTATCGGAAATTATTTGTAATTTTCGACAAGTAGAACAATGAATGGAACATGTAAACTGTTGAAATCTTTGTATATATTGCTTCTATATAACCTAAGAAACATATATGTAAAGCATCCAAATAGTACCATTCGCCAATTTTTTGTTCTTCAAGGTTAAGTGAACAATGAGCCACATTGTTAATCCTTTATCGGAAACTATTTGTAACTTTCTACTAGTAGATCAATAATTGGAACACGTAGACGGTTGAAATCTTTGTATATATTGCTTCTATATAGACTAAGAAACATATATGCAAAGCATCCACACAGTACAATTAGCCAATTTATTGTTCTTCAAGTTTAAGTGAACAACGAGCCTCATTGTTAATCCTTTAAAGGAAATTATTTGTAAATTTCGACAAGTAGAACAATGATTGGAACACGTAGACGGTTGAAATATTATTATATATTGCTTCCATATAGTCTAAGAAACATATATGCAAAGCATCCAAACAGTACCATTCGCCAATTTTTTGTTCTTCAAGTTTAAGTGAACAATCAGCCCCATTGTTGCTCCTTTATCGGAAATTATTTGTAACTTTCGACAAGTAGAACAATGAATGGAACAGGTAGACTGTTGAAATCTTTTTATATATTGCTTCTAGGTAGTGTAAGAAACATATATGCAAAGCATCCAAACAGTACAATTCGCCAATTTTTTTTTCTTCAAGTTTAAGTGAACAATGAGCCCCAATGGTTAATCCTTTATCGGAAATTATTTGTAACTTTCGACAAGTAGAACAATGAATGGAACAGGTAGACGGTTGAAATCTTTTTATATATTGCTTCTATATAGTCTAAGAAACATATATGCCAAGCATCCAAACAGTACAATTCGCCAATTTTTTGTTCTTCAAGGTTAAGTGAACAATGAGCCCCAAAGGTTAATCCTTTATCGGAAATTATTTGTAACTTTCAACAAGTAGAACAATGAATGGAACAGGTAGACGGTTGAAATATTTGTATATATTGCTTCCGTATAGTCTAAGAAACATATATGCAAAGCATCCAAACAGTACCATTCGCCAATTTTTTGTTCTTCAAGGTTAAGTGAACAATGAGCCCGATTGTTAATCCTTTATCGGAAATTATTTGTAACTTTCGACAAGTAGAACAATGAATGGAACAGGTAGACGGTTGAAATCTTTGAATATATTGCTTCTATATAGTCTAAGAAACTTATATGCAAAGCATCCAAACAGTACAATTCGCTAATTTTTTGTTCTTCAAGTTTAAGTGAACAATGAGCCCCAATGGTTAATCCTTTATCGGAAATTATTTGTAACTTTCGACAAGTAGAACAATGAATGGAACAGGTAGACGGTTGAAATCAATGTATATATTGCTTCTATATAGTCTAAGAAACATATATGCAAAGCATCCAAACAGTAACGTTCGCCAATTTTTTGTTCTTCAAGTTTAAGTGAACAATGAGCCCCATTGTTAATCCTTTATCGGAAATTATTTGTAAATTTCGACAAGTAGAACAATGATTGGAACAGGTAGACGGTTGAAATCAATGTATATATTGCTTCTATATAGTCTAAGAAACATATATGCAAAGCATCCAAACATTACCATTCATCAATTTTTTGTTCTTCAAGTTTAAGTGAACAACGAGCCCCATTGTTAATCCTTTAAAGGAAATTATTTGTAAATTTCGACAAGTAGAACAATGAATGGATCATGTAGACGGTTGAAATCATTGTATATATTGCTTCTATATAGTCTACGAAACATATATGTAAAGCATCCAAACAGTACAATTCGCCAATTTTTTGTTCTTCAAGTTTAAGTGAACTACGAGCCCCATTGTTAATCCTTTAACGGAAATTATTTGTAACTTGCGACAAGTAGAACAATGAATGGAACAGGTAGACGGTTGAAATCATTGTATATATTGCTTGTATATAGTCTAAGAAACATATATGCAAATCATCCAAACAGTACTATTCGCCAATTATTTGATCTTCTAGTTTAAGTGAACTACGAGCCCCATTGTTAATACTTTAACGGAAATTATTTGTAAATTTCGACAAGTAGAACAATGAATGGATCATGTAGACAGTTGAAATGATTGTATATATTGCTTCTATGTAGCCTACGAAACATATATGCAAAGCATCCAAACAGTACAATTCGCCAATTTTTTGTTCTTCAAGTTTAAGTGAACTACGAGCCCCATTGTTAATCCTTTAACGGAAATTAATTGTAACTTTCTACAAGTAGAACAATGATTGGAACACACAGACGGTTGAAATCTTTGTATATATTGCTTCCATATAGTCTAAGAAACATATATACAAAGCATCCAAACAGTACCATTCGCCAATTTTTTGTTCTTCATGTTTAAGTGAACAATGAGCCCCATTGTTAATCCTTTATCGGAAATTATTTCTAACTTTCGACAAGTAGAACATTGAATGGGACAGGTAGACGGTTGAAATCTTTGTATATATTGCTTCTATATAGTATAAGAAACATATATGCAAATCATCCAAACAGTACAATTCGCCAATTATTTGATCTTCAAGTTTAAGTGAACTACGAGCCCCATTGTTAATACTTTAACGGAAATTATTTGTAACTTGCGACAAGTAGAACAATGAATGGAACAGGTAGTCGGTTGAAATCAATGTATATATTGCTTCTATATAGTCTAAGAAACATATATGCAAAGCATCCAAACAGTACCATTCATCAATTTTTTGTTCTTCAAGTTTAAGTGAACAACGAGCCCCATTGTTAATCCTTTATTGGAAATTATTTGTAATTTTCGACAAGTAGAACAATGAATGGAACAGGTAGACGGTTGAAATCTTTGTATATATTGCTTCTATATAATCTAAGAAACATATATGCAAAGCATCCAAACAGTACCATTCGCCAATTTTTTGTTCTTCAAGTTTAAGTGAACAACGAGCCCCATTGTTAATCCTTTATCGGTAATTATTTGTAACTTTCGACAAGTAGAACAATGAATGGAACAGGTAGACGGTTGAAATCCTTGTATATATTGCGTCTATATAATCTACGAAACATATATGCAAAGCATCCAAACAGTACCATTCGCCAATTTTTTGTTCTTCAAGTTTAAGTGAACTACGAGCCCCATTGTTAATCCTTTATCGGAAATTATTTGTAATTTTCGACAAGTAGAACAATGAATGGAACAGGTAGACGGTTGAAATCTTTGTATATATTGCTTCTATATAGTCTGAGAAACATATATGCAAAGCATCCAAACAGTACCATTCGCCAATTTATTGTTCTTCAAGTTTAAGTGAACAACGAGCCCCATTGTTAATCCTTTAAAGGAAATTATTTGTAAATTTCGACAAGTAGAACAATGATTGGAACACGTAGACGTTTGAAATCTTTGTATATATTGCTTCCGTATAGTCTAAGAAACATATATGCAAAGCATCCAAACAGTACCATTCGCCAATAATTTGTTCTTCAAGGTTAAGTGAACAATGAGCCCGATTGTTAATACTTTATCGGAAATTATTTGTATATTTCGACAAGTAGAACAATGATTGGAACACGTGGACGGTTGAAATATTTGTATATATTGCTTCCATATAGTCTAAGAAACATATATGCAAAGCATCCAAACAGTACAATTCGCCAATTTTTTGTTCTTCAAGTTTAAGTGAACAATGAGCCCCAATGGTTAATCCTTTATCGGAAATTATTTGTAACTTTCGACAAGTAGAACAATGAATGGAACAGGTAGACGGTTGAAATCTTTGTATATATTGCTTCTATATAGTCTAAGAAACATATATGCAAAGCATCCAAACAGTACAATTCGCCAATTTTTGGTTTTTCAAGTTTAATTGAACTACGAGCCCCATTGTTAATCCTTTAAAGGAAATTATTTGTAAATTTCGACAAGTAGAACAATGAATGGATCATGTAGACGGTTGAAATCATTGTATATATTGCTTCTATATAGTCTACGAAACATATATGCAAAGCATCCAAACAGTACAATTCGCCAATTTTTTTGTTCTTCAAGTTTAAGTGAACTACGAGCCCCATTGTTAATCCTTTATCGGAAATTATTTGTAATTTTCGACAAGTAGAACAATGAATGGAACAGGTAGACGGTTGAAATCTTTGTATATATTGCTTCTATATAGTCTGAGAAACATATATGCAAAGCATCCAAACAGTACAATTCGCCAATTTTTTGTTCTTCAAGGTTAAGTGAACAATGAGCCCGATTGTTAATCCTTTATCGGAAATTATTTCTAACTTTCGACAAGTAGAACAATGAATGGAACACGTAGACGGTTGAAATCTTTGTATATATTGCTTCCATATAGTCTAAGAAACATGTACGCAAAGCATCCAAACAGTACCATTCGCCAATTTTTTGTTCTTCAAGTTTAAGTGAACAATGAGCCCCAATGGTTAATCCTTTATCGGAAATTATTTGTAACTTTCGACAAGTAGAACAATGTATGGATCAGGTAGACGGTTGAATTCTTTGTATATATTGCTTCTATATAGTCTAATAAACTTATATGCAAAGCATCCAAACAGTACCATTCGCCAATTTTTGGTTTTTCAAGTTTAATTGAACTACGAGCCCCATTGTTAATCCTTTAAAGGAAATTATTTGTAAATTTCGACAAGTAGAACAATGAATGGAACAGGTAGACGGTTGAAATCTTTGTATATATTGCTCCTATATAGTCTAAGAAACATATATGCAAAGCATCCAAAGAGTACCATTCGCCAATTTTTTGTTCTTCAAGTTTAAGTGAACAACGAGCCCCATCGTTAATCCTTTAAAGGAAATTATTTGTAAATTTCGAAAAGTAGAACAATGATTGGAACACGTAGATGGTTGAAATCTTTGTATATATTGCTTCTATATAGTCTAAGAAACATATATGCAAAGCATCCAAAGAGTACCATTCGCCAATTTTTTGTTCTTCAAGTTTAAGTGAACAACGAGCCCCATCGTTAATCCTTTAAAGGAAATTATTTGTAAATTTCGAAAAGTAGAACAATGATTGGAACACTTAGACGGTTGAAATCTTTGTATATATTGCTTCCATATAGTCTAAGAAACTTGTACGCAAAGCATCCAAACAGTACCATTCGCCATTTTTTTGTTCTTCAAGTTTAAGTGAACAATGAGCCCCATTGTTAATCCTTTAAAGGAAATTATTTCTAAATTTCGACAAGTAGAACAATGAATGGAACAGGTAGACGGTTGAAATCATTGTATATATTGCTTCTATATAGTCTTAGAAACATATATGCAAAGCATCCAAACAGTACCATTCGCCAATTTTTTGTTCTTCAAGTTTAAGTGAACAACGAGCCCCATCGTTAATCCTTTAAAGGAAATTATTTGTAAATTTCGAAAAGTAGAACAATGATTGGAACACGTAGACGGTTGAAATCTTTGTATATATTGCTTCTATATAGTCTAAGAAACATATATGCAAAGCATCCAAAGAGTACCATTCGCCAATTATTTGTTCTTCAAGTTTAAGTGAACAACGAGCCCCATTGTTAATCCTTTAAAGGAAATTATTTGTAAATTTCGACAAGTAGAACAATGATTGGAACACGTAGACGGTTGAAATCTTTGTATATATTGCTTCCATATAGTCTAAGAAACATGTACGCAAAGCATCCAAACAGTACAATTCGCCAATTTATTGTTCTTCAAGTTTAAGTGAACAACGAGGCCCATTGATAATCATGAAACGGAAATTATTTGTAACTTTCGACAAGAAGAACAATAAATAGAACAGGTAGACGGTTGCAATCTTTGTATATGTTGCTTCTATATAGTCTAAGGAACCTATATGCAAAGCATCTAAACAGTAACATTCGCCAATTTTTTGATCTTCAAGTTTAAGTGAACAACGAGCCCCATTGTTAATCCTTTATCGGAAATTATTTCTAACTTTCGACAAGTAGAACAATGAATGGAACCGGTAGACGGTTGAAATCTTTGTATATATTGCTTCTATATAGACTAAGAAACATATATGCAAAGCATCCAAAGAGTACCATTCGCCAATTTTTTGTTCTTCAAGTTTAAGTGAACAACGAGCCCCATCGTTAATCCTTTAAAGGAAATTATTTGTAAATTTCGACAAGTAGAACAATGATTGGAACAAGTAGACGGTTGAAATCTTTGTATATATTGCTTCTATATAGTCTAAGAAACATATATGCAAAGCATCTAAAGAGTACCATTCGCCAATTTTTTGTTCTTCAAGTTTAAGTGAACTACGAGCCCCATTGTTAATCCTTTAAAGGAAATTATTTGTAAATTTCGAAAAGTAGAACAATGATTGGAACAAGTAGACGGTTGAAATCTTTGTATATATTGCTTCTATATAGTCTAAGAAACATATATGCAAAGCATCTAAAGAGTACCATTCGCCAATTTTTTGTTCTTCAAGTTTAAGTGAACAACGAGCCCCATCGTTAATCCTTTAAAGGAAATTATTTGTAAATTTCGAAAAGTAGAACAATGATTGGAACACGTAGACGGTTGAAATCTTTGTATATATTGCTTCCATATAGTCTAAGAAACTTGTACGCAAAGCATCCAGACAGTACCATTCGCCATTTTTTTGTTCTTCATGTTTAAGTGAACAATGAGCCCCAATGGTTAATCCTTTATCGGAAATTATTTGTAACTTTCGACAAGTAGAACAATGTATGGATCAGGTAGACGGTTGAAATCTTTGTATATATTGCTTCTATATAGTCTAATAAACTTATATGCAAAGCATCCAAACAGTACCATTCGCCAATTTTTTGTTCATCAAGTTTAAGTGAACAACAAGCCCCATTGATAATCATGAAACGGAAATTATTTGTAACTTTCTACAAGTAGAACAATGAATAGAACAGGTAGACGGTTGAAATCTTTGTATATATTGCTTCTATATAGTCTAAGAAACATATATGCAAAGCATCCAAACAGTACAATTCGCCAATTTTTGGTTTTTCAAGTTTAATTGAACTACGAGCCCCATTGTTAATCCTTTAAAGGAAATTATTTGTAAATTTCGACAAGTAGAACAATGAATGGAACAGGTAGACGGTTGAAATCTATGTATATATTGCTCCTATATAGTCTAAGAAACATATATGCAAAGCATCCAAAGAGTACCATTCGCCAATTTTTTGTTCTTCAAGTTTAAGTGAACAACGAG
This sequence comes from Cerceris ruficornis, assembly GCA_963989415.1. Classification (NCBI taxonomy): domain Eukaryota; kingdom Metazoa; phylum Arthropoda; class Insecta; order Hymenoptera; family Crabronidae; genus Cerceris; species Cerceris ruficornis. Next base: position 188,828 of record CAXDIW010000018.1, on the reverse strand, counting down.
CCCCATCGTTAATCCTTTAAAGGAAATTATTTGTAAATTTCGAAAAGTAGAACAATGATTGGAACACGTAGACGGTTGAAATCTTTGTATATATTGCTTCTATATAGTCTAAGAAACATATATGCAAAGCATCCAAAGAGTACCATTCGCCAATTTTTTGTTCTTCAAGTTTAAGTGAACAACGAGCCCCATCGTTAATCCTTTAAAGGAAATTATTTGTAAATTTCGAAAAGTAGAACAATGTTTGGAACACTTAGACGGTTGAAATCTTTGTATATATTGCTTCCATATAGTCTAAGAAACATGTACGCAAAGCATCCAAAGAGTACCATTCGCCAATTTTTTGTTCTTCAAGTTTAAGTGAACAACGAGCCCCATCGTTAATCCTTTAAAGGAAATTATTTGTAAATTTCGAAAAGTAGAACAATGATTGGAACACTTAGACGGTTGAAATCTTTGTATATATTGCTTCCATATAGTCTAAGAAACTTGTACGCGAAGCATCCAAACAGTACCATTCGCCATTTTTTTGTTCTTCAAGTTTAATTGAACTACGAGCCCCATTGTTAATCCTTTAAAGGAAATTATTTGTAAATTTCGACAAGTAGAACAATGAATGGAACAGGTAGACGGTTGAAATCTATGTATATATTGCTCCTATATAGTCTAAGAAACATATATGCAAAGCATCCAAAGAGTACCATTCGCCAATTTTTTGTTCTTCAAGTTTAAGTGAACAACGAGCCCCATCGTTAATCCTTTAAAGGAAATTATTTGTAAATTTCGAAAAGTAGAACAATGATTGGAACACGTAGACGGTTGAAATCTTTGTATATATTGCTTCTATATAGTCTAAGAAACATATATGCAAAGCATCCAAAGAGTACCATTCGCCAATTATTTGTTCTTCAAGTTTAAGTGAACAACGAGCCCCATCGTTAATCCTTTAAAGGAAATTATTTGTAAATTTCGAAAAGTAGAACAATGATTGGAACACTTAGACGGTTGAAATCTTTGTATATATTGCTTCCATATAGTCTAAGAAACTTGTACGCAAAGCATCCAAACAGTACCATTCGCCATTTTTTTGTTCTTCAAGTTTAAGTGAACAATGAGCCCCAATGGTTAATCCTTTATCGGAAATTATTTGTAACTTTCGACAAGTAGAACAATGTATGGATCAGGTAGACGGTTGAAATCTTTGTATATATTGCTTCTATATAGTCTAATAAACTTATATGCAAAGCATCCAAACAGTACCATTCGCCAATTTTTTGTTCATCAAGTTTAAGTGAACAACAAGCCCCATTGATAATCATGAAACGGAAATTATTTGTAACTTTCTACAAGTAGAACAATGAATAGAACTGGTAGACGGGTGAAATCTTTCTATATGTTGCTTCTGTATAGTCTAAGAAACATATATGCAAAGCATCCAAACAGTACCATTCGCCAATTTTTTGTTCTTCAAGTTTAAGTGAACTACGAGCCCCATTGTTAATCCTTTAAAGGAAATTATTTGTAAATTTCGACAAGTAGAACAATGAATGGAACAGGTAGACGGTTGAAATCATTGTATATATTGCTTCTATATAGTCTTAGAAACATATATGCAAAGCATCCAAACAGTACCATTCGCCAATTTTTTGTTCTTCAAGTTTAAGTGAACAATGAGCCCCATTGTTAATCCTTTAACGGAAATTAATTGTAACTTTCTACAAGTAGAACAATGATTGGGACACGTAGACGGTTGAAATCTTTGTATATATTGCTTCTATATAATCTAAGAAACAAATATGCAAAGCATCCAAACAGAACCATTCGCCAATTTTTTGTTCTTAAAGGTTAAGTGAACAATGAGCCCCATTGTTAATCCTTTATCGGAAATTATTTGAAACTTTCGACAAGTAGAACAATGAATGGAACAGGTAGACGGTTGAAATCTTTGTATATATTGCTTCCATCTAGTGTAAGAAACAAATATGCAAAGCATCCAAACAGTACAATTCGCCAATTTATTGTTCTTCAAGTTTAAGTGAACAACGAGCCCCATTGTTAATCCTTTAAAGGAAATTATTTGTAAATTTCGACAAGTAGAACAATGATTGGAACACGTAGACGGTTGAAATCTTTGTATATATTGCTTCCATATAGTCTAAGAAACATGTACGCAAAGCATCCAAACAGTACAATTCGCCAATTTATTGTTCTTCAAGTTTAAGTGAACAACGAGGCCCATTGATAATCATGAAACGGAAATTATTTGTAACTTTCGACAAGAAGAACAATAAATAGAACAGGTAGACGGTTGCAATCTTTGTATATGTTGCTTCTATATAGTCTAAGGAACCTATATGCAAAGCATCTAAACAGTAACATTCGCCAATTTTTTGATCTTCAAGTTTAAGTGAACAATGAGCCCCATTGTTAATCCTTTATCGGAAATTATTTCTAACTTTCGACAAGTAGAACAATGAATGGAACACGTAGACGGTTGAAATCTTTGTATATATTGCTTCTATATAGACTAAGAAACATATATGCAAAGCATCCAAACCGTACAATTCGCCAATTTATTGTTCTTCAAGTTTAAGTGAACAACGAGCCCCGTTGTTAATCCTTTAAAGGAAATTATTTGTAAATTTCGACAAGTAGAACAATGATTGGAACACGTAGACGGTTGAAATCTTTGTATATATTGCTTCTATATAATCTAAGAAACTTATATGCAAAGCATCCAAACAGAACCATTCGGCAATTTTTTGTTCTTAAAGGTTAAGTGAACAATGAGCCCCATTGTTAATCCTTTATCGGAAATTATTTGTAACTTTCGACAAGTAGAACAATGAATGGAACAGGTAGACGGTTGAAATCAATGTATATATTGCTTCTATATAGTCTAAGAAACATATATGCAAAGCATCCAAACAGTAACATTCGCCAATTTTTTGTTCTTCAAGTTTAAGTGAACAATGAGCCCCATTGTTAATCCTTTATCGGAAATTATTTCTAACTTTCGACAAGTAGAACAATGAATGGAACAGGTAGACGGTTGAAATCAATGTATATATTGCTTCTATATAGTCTAAGAAACATATATGCAAAGCATCCAAACAGTACAATTCGCCAATTTATTGTTCTTCAAGTTTAAGTGAACAACGAGCCCCATTGTTAATCCTTTAAAGGAAATTATTTGTAAATTTCGACAAGTAGAACAATGATTGGAACACGTAGACGGTTGAAATCTTTGTATATATTGCTTCTATATAATCTAAGAAACTTATATGCAAAGCATCCAAACAGAACCATTCGGCAATTTTTTGTTCTTAAAGGTTAAGTGAACAATGAGCCCCATTGTTAATCCTTTAACGGAAATTAATTGTAACTTTCTACAAGTAGAACAATGATTGGAACACACAGACGGTTGAAATCTTTGTATATATTGCTTCCATATAGTCTAAGAAACATATATACAAAGCATCCAAACAGTACCATTCGCCAATTTTTTGTTCTTCATGTTTAAGTGAACAATGAGCCCCATTGTTAATCCTTTATCGGAAATTATTTCTAACTTTCGACAAGTAGAACATTGAATGGGACAGGTAGACGGTTGAAATCTTTGTATATATTGCTTCTATATAACCTAAGAAACATATATGTAAAGCATCCAAATAGTACCATTCGCCAATTTTTTGTTCTTCAAGGTTAAGTGAACAATGAGCCACATTGTTAATCCTTTATCGGAAACTATTTGTAACTTTCTACTAGTAGATCAATAATTGGAACACGTAGACGGTTGAAATCTTTGTATATATTGCTTCTATATAGACTAAGAAACATATATGCAAAGCATCCACACAGTACAATTCGCCAATTTATTGTTCTTCAAGTTTAAGTGAACAACGAGCCCCATTGTTAATCCTTTAAAGGAAATTATTTGTAAATTTCGACAAGTAGAACAATGATTGGAACACGTAGACGGTTGAAATATTATTATATATTGCTTCCATATAGTCTAAGAAACATATATGCAAAGCATCCAAACAGTACCATTCGCCAATTTTTTGTTCTTCAAGTTTAAGTGAACAATCAGCCCCATTGTTACTCCTTTATCGGAAATTATTTGTAACTTTCGACAAGTAGAACAATGAATGGAACAGGTAGACTGTTGAAATCTTTTTATATATTGCTTCTAGGTAGTGTAAGAAACATATATGCAAAGCATCCAAACAGTACAATTCGCCAATTTTTTTTTCTTCAAGTTTAAGTGAACAATGAGCCCCAATGGTTAATCCTTTATCGGAAATTATTTGTAACTTTCGACAAGTAGAACAATGAATGGAACAGGTAGACGGTTGAAATCTTTTTATATATTGCTTCTATATAGTCTAAGAAACATATATGCCAAGCATCCAAACAGTACAATTCGCCAATTTTTTGTTCTTCAAGGTTAAGTGAACAATGAGCCCCAATGGTTAATCCTTTATCGGAAATTATTTGTAACTTTCAACAAGTAGAACAATGAATGGAACAGGTAGACGGTTGAAATATTTGTATATATTGCTTCCGTATAGTCTAAGAAACATATATGCAAAGCATCCAAACAGTACCATTCGCCAATTTTTTGTTCTTCAAGGTTAAGTGAACAATGAGCCCGATTGTTAATCCTTTATCGGAAATTATTTGTAACTTTCGACAAGTAGAACAATGAATGGAACAGGTAGACGGTTGAAATCTTTGAATATATTGCTTCTATATAGTCTAAGAAACTTATATGCAAAGCATCCAAACAGTACAATTCGCTAATTTTTTGTTCTTCAAGTTTAAGTGAACAATGAGCCCCAATGGTTAATCCTTTATCGGAAATTATTTGTAACGTTCGACAAGTAGAACAATGAATGGAACAGGTAGACGGTTGAAATCAATGTATATATTGCTTCTATATAGTCTAAGAAACATATATGCAAAGCATCCAAACAGTAACATTCGCCAATTTTTTGTTCTTCAAGTTTAAGTGAACAATGAGCCCCATTGTTAATCCTTTATCGGAAATTATTTGTAAATTTCGACAAGTAGAACAATGATTAGAACAGGTAGACGGTTGAAATCAATGTATATATTGCTTCTATATAGTCTAAGAAACATATATGCAAAGCATCCAAACATTACCATTCATCAATTTTTTGTTCTTCAAGTTTAAGTGAACAACGAGCCCCATTGTTAATCCTTTAAAGGAAATTATTTGTAAATTTCGACAAGTAGAACAATGAATGGATCATGTAGACGGTTGAAATCATTGTATATATTGCTTCTATATAGTCTACGAAACAGATATGCAAAGCATCCAAACAGTACAATTCGCCAATTTTTTGTTCTTCAAATTTAAGTGAACTACGAGCCCCATTGTTAATCCTTTAACGGAAATTATTTGTAACTTGCGACAAGTAGAACAATGAATGGAACAGGTAGACGGTTGAAATCATTGTATATATTGCTTGTATATAGTCTAAGAAACATATATGCAAATCATCCAAACAGTACTATTCGCCAATTATTTGATCTTCTAGTTTAAGTGAACTACGAGCCCCATTGTTAATACTTTAACGGAAATTATTTGTAAATTTCGACAAGTAGAACAATGAATGGATCATGTAGACAGTTGAAATGATTGTATATATTGCTTCTATGTAGCCTACGAAACATATATGCAAAGCATCCAAACAGTACAATTCGCCAATTTTTTGTTCTTCAAGTTTAAGTGAACTACGAGCCCCATTGTTAATCCTTTAACGGAAATTAATTGTAACTTTCTACAAGTAGAACAATGATTGGAACACACAGACGGTTGAAATCTTTGTATATATTGCTTCCATATAGTCTAAGAAACATATATACAAAGCATCCAAACAGTACCATTCGCCAATTTTTTGTTCTTCATGTTTAAGTGAACAATGAGCCCCATTGTTAATCCTTTATCGGAAATTATTTCTAACTTTCGACAAGTAGAACATTGAATGGGACAGGTAGACGGTTGAAATATTTGTATATATTGCTTCTATATAGTATAAGAAACATATATGCAAATCATCCAAACAGTACAATTCGCCAATTATTTGATCTTCAAGTTTAAGTGAACTACGAGCCCCATTGTTAATACTTTAACGGAAATTATTTGTAACTTGCGACAAGTAGAACAATGAATGGAACAGGTAGTCGGTTGAAATCAATGTATATATTGCTTCCATATAGTCTAAGAAACATGTACGCAAAGCATCCAAACACTACCATTCGCCAATTTTTTGTTCTTCAAGTTTAAGTGAACAATGAGCCCCATTGTTAATCCTTTAACGGAAATTAATTGTAACTTTCTACAAGTAGAACAATGATTGGGACACGTAGACGGTTGAAATCTTTGTATATATTGCTTCTATATAATCTAAGAAACATATATGCAAAGCATCCAAACAGAACCATTCGCCAATTTTTTGTTCTTAAAGGTTAAGTGAACAATGAGCCCCATTGTTAATCCTTTATCGGAAATTAATTGTAAATTTCGACAAGTAGAACAATGAATGGAACCGGTAGACGGTTGAAATCTTTGTATATATTGCTTCTATATAGACTAAGAAACATATATGCAAAGCATCCAAAGAGTACCATTCGCCAATTTTTTGTTCTTCAAGTTTAAGTGAACAACGAGCCCCATCGTTAATCCTTTAAAGGAAATTATTTGTAAATTTCGACAAGTATAACAATGATTGGAACACGTAGACGGTTGAAATCTTTGTAAATATTGCTTCCATATAGTCTAAAAAACATATATCCAAAGCAGCCAAACAGTACCATTCGCCAATTTTTTGTTCTTCAAGTTTAAGTGAACAATGAGCCCCATTGTTAATCCTTTAAAGGAAATTTTTTGTAAATTTCGACAAGTAGAACAATGAATGGAACAGGTAGACGGTTGAAATCATTGTATATATTGCTTCTATATAGTCTTAGAAACATATATGCAAAGCATCCAAACAGTACAATTCGCCAATTTTTTGTTCTTCAAGTTTAAGTGAACTACGAGCCCCATTGTTAATCCTTTAAAGGAAATTATTTGTAAATTTCGAAAAGTAGAACAATGATTGGAACAAGTAGACGGTTGAAATCTTTGTATATATTGCTTCTATATAGTCTAAGAAACATATATGCAAAGCATCTAAAGAGTACCATTCGCCAATTTTTTGTTCTTCCAGTTTAAGTGAACAACGAGCCCCATCGTTAATCCTTTAAAGGAAATTATTTGTAAATTTCGAAAAGTAGAACAATGATTGGAACACGTAGACGGTTGAAATCTTTGTATATATTGCTTCCATATAGTCTAAGAAACTTGTACGCAAAGCATCCAGACAGTACCATTCGCCATTTTTTTGTTCTTCAAGTTTAAGTGAACTACGAGCCCCATTGTTAATCCTTTAAAGGAAATTATTTGTAAATTTCGACAAGTAGAACAATGAATGGAACAGGTAGACGGTTGAAATCATTGTATATATTGCTTCTATATAGTCTTAGAAACATATATGCAAAGCATCCAAACAGTACCATTCGCCAATTTTTTGTTCTTCAAGTTTAAGTGAACAATGAGCCCCATTGTTAATCCTTTAACGGAAATTAATTGTAACTTTCTACAAGTAGAACAATGATTGGGACACGTAGACGGTTGAAATCTTTGTATATATTGCTTCTATATAATCTAAGAAACATATATGCAAAGCATCCAAACAGAACCATTCGCCAATTTTTTGTTCTTAAAGGTTAAGTGAACAATGAGCCCCATTGTTAATCCTTTATCGGAAATTATTTGTAACTTTCGACAAGTAGAACAATGAATGGAACAGGTAGACGGTTGAAATCTTTGTATATATTGCTTCCATCTAGTGTAAGAAACAAATATGCAAAGCATCCAAACAGTACAATTCGCCAATTTATTGTTCTTCAAGTTTAACTGAACAACGAGCCCCATTGTTAATCCTTTAAAGGAAATTATTTGTAAATTTCGACAAGTAGAACAATGATTGGAACACGTAGACGGTTGAAATCTTTGCATATATTGCTTCCATATAGTCTAAGAAACATGTACGCAAAGCATCCAAACAGTACAATTCGCCAATTTATTGTTCTTCAAGTTTAAGTGAACAACGAGGCCCATTGATAATCATGAAACGGAAATTATTTGTAACTTTCGACAAGAAGAACAATAAATAGAACAGGTAGACGGTTGCAATCTTTGTATATGTTGCTTCTATATAGTCTAAGGAACCTATATGCAAAGCCTCTAAACAGTAACATTCGCCATTTTTTTGTTCTTCAAGTTTAAGTGAACTACGAGCCCCATTGTTAATCCTTTATCGGAAATTATTTGTAAATTTCGACAAGTAGAACAATGAATGGAACAGGTAGACGGTTGAAATCATTGTATATATTGCTTCTATATAGTCTTAGAAACATATATGCAAAGCATCCAAACAGTACCATTCGCCAATTTTTTGTTCTTCAAGTTTAAGTGAACAATGAGCCCCATTGTTAATCCTTTAACGGAAATTAATTGTAACTTTCTACAAGTAGAACAATGATTGGGACACGTAGACGGTTGAAATCTTTGTATATATTGCTTCTATATAATCTAAGAAACATATATGCAAAGCATCCAAACAGAACCATTCGCCAATTTTTTGTTCTTAAAGGTTAAGTGAACAATGAGCCCCATTGTTAATCCTTTATCGGAAATTATTTGTAACTTTCGACAAGTAGAACAATGAATGGAACAGGTAGACGGTTGAAATCTTTGTATATATTGCTTCCATATAGTCTAAGAAACATGTACGCAAAGCATCCAAACACTACCATTCGCTAATTTTTTGTTCTTCAAGTTTAAGTGAACAATGAGCCCCAATGGTTAATCCTTTATCGGAAATTATTTGTAACTTTCGACAAGAAGAACAATAAATAGAACAGGTAGACGGTTGCAATCTTTGTATATGTTGCTTCTATATAGTCTAAGGAACCTATGTGCAAAGCATCTAAACAGTAACATTCGCCAATTTTTTGATCTTCAAGTTTAAGTGAACAATGAGCCCCATTGTTAATCCTTTATCGGAAATTATTTCTAACTTTCGGCAAGTAGAACAATGAATGGAACACGTAGACGGTTGAAATCTTTGTATATATTGCTTCTATATAGACTAAGAAACATATATGCAAAGCATCCAAACAGTACAATTCGCCAATTTATTGTTCTTCAAGTTTAAGTGAACAACGAGCCCCATTGTTAATCCTTTAAAGGAAATTATTTGTAAATTTCGACAAGTAGAACAATGATTGGAACACGTAGACGGTTGAAATCTTTGTATATATTGCTTCCATATAGTCTAAGAAACATGTACGCAAAGCATCCAAACACTACCATTCGCCAATTTTTTGTTCTTCAAGTTTAAGTGAACAATGAGCCCCAATGGTTAATCCTTTATCGGAAATTATTTGTAATTTTCGACAAGTAGAACAATGAATGGAACATGTAAACTGTTGAAATCTTTGTATATATTGCTTCTATATAATCTAAGAAACATATATGTAAAGCATCCAAATAGTACCATTCGCCAATTTTTTGTTCTTCAAGGTTAAGTGAACAATGAGCCACATTGTTAATCCTTTATCGGAAACTATTTGTAACTTTCTACTAGTAGATCAATAATTGGAACACGTAGACGGTTGAAATATTTGTATATATTGCTTCCGTATAGTCTAAGAAACATATATGCAAAGCATCCAAACAGTACCATTCGCCAATTTTTTGTTCTTCAAGGTTAAGTGAACAATGAGCCCGATTGTTAATCCTTTATCGGAAATTATTTGTAACTTTCGACAAGTATAACAATGAATGGAACAGGTAGACGGTTGAAATCTTTGAATATATTGCTTCTATATAGTCTAAGAAACTTATATGCAAAGTATCCAAACAGTACAATTCGCTAATTTTTTGTTCTTCAAGTTTAAGTGAACAATGAGCCCCAATGGTTAATCCTTTATCGGAAATTATTTGTAACTTTCGACAAGTAGAACAATGAATGGAACAGGTAGACGGTTGAAATCAATGTATATATTGCTTCTATATAGTCTAAGAAACATATATGCAAAGCATCCAAACAGTAACATTCGCCAATTTTTTGTTCTTCAAGTTTAAGTGAACAATGAGCCCCATTGTTAATCCTTTATCGGAAATTATTTGTAAATTTCGACAAGTAGAACAATGATTGGAACAGGTAGACGGTTGAAATCAATGTATATATTGCTTCTATATAGTCTAAGAAACATATATGCAAAGCATCCAATCATTACCATTCATCAATTTTTTGTTCTTCAAGTTTAAGTGAACAACGAGCCCCATTGTTAATCCTTTAAAGGAAATTATTTGTAAATTTCGACAAGTAGAACAATGAATGGATCATGTAGACGGTTGAAATCATTGTATATATTGCTTCTATATAGTCTACGAAACATATATGCAAAGCATCCAAACAGTACAATTCGCCAATTTTTTGTTCTTCAAGTTTAAGTGAACTACGAGCCCCATTGTTAATCCTTTAACGGAAATTATTTGTAACTTGCGACAAGTAGAACAATGAATGGAACAGGTAGACGGTTGAAATCATTGTATATATTGCTTGTATATAGTCTAAGAAACATATATGCAAATCATCCAAACAGTACTATTCGCCAATTATTTGATCTTCTAGTTTAAGTGAACTACGAGCCCCATTGTTAATACTTTAACGGAAATTATTTGTAAATTTCGGCAAGTAGAACAATGAATGGATCATGTAGACAGTTGAAATGATTGTATATATTGCTTCTATGTAGCCTACGAAACATATATGCAAAGCTTCCAAACAGTACAATTCGCCAATTTTTTGTTCTTCAAGTTTAAGTGAACTACGAGCCCCATTGTTAATCCTTTAACGGAAATTAATTGTAACTTTCTACAAGTAGAACAATGATTGGAACACACAGACGGTTGAAATCTTTGTATATATTGCTTCCATATAGTCTAAGAAACATATATACGAAGCATCCAAACAGTACCATTCGCCAATTTTTTGTTCTTCATGTTTAAGTGAACAATGAGCCCCATTGTTAATCCTTTATCGGAAATTATTTCTAACTTTCGACAAGTAGAACATTGAATGGGACAGGCAGACGGTTGAAATCTTTGTATATATTGCTTCTATATAGTATAAGAAACATATATGCAAATCATCCAAACAGTACAATTCGCCAATTATTTGATCTTCAAGTTTAAGTGAACTACGAGCCCCATTGTTAATACTTTAACGGAAATTATTTGTAACTTGCGACAAGTAGAACAATGAATGGAACAGGTAGTCGGTTGAAATCAATGTATATATTGCTTCTATATAGTCTAAGAAACATATATGCAAAGCATCCAAACAGTACCATTCATCAATTTTTTGTCCTTCAAGTTTAAGTGAACTACGATCCCCATTGTTAATCCCTTAACGGAAATTATTTGTAACATTCGACAAGTAGAACAATGAATGGAACAGGTAGACGGTTGAAATCATTGTATATTTTGCTTCTATATAGTCTAAGAAACATATATGCAAAGCATCCAACCAGTACAATTCGCCAATTTTTTGTTCTTCAAGTTTAAGTGAACAATGAGCCCCATTGTTAATCCTTTAAAGGAAATTATTTGTAACTATCGGCAAGTAGAACAATGAATGGAACAGGTACACGGTTGAAATCTTTGTATATATTGCTTCTATATAGTCTAAGAAACATATATGCAAATCATCCAAATAGTACAATTCGCCAATTTTTTGTTCTTCAAGTTTAAGTGAACAATGAGCCCCAATGGTTAATCCTTTATCGGTAATTATTTGTAACTTTCGACAAGTAGAACAATGAATGGAACAGGTAGACGGTTGAAATCCTTGTATATATTGCTACCATATAGTCTAAGAAACATGTACGCAAAGCATCCAAACAGTACCATTCGCCAATTTTTTGTCCTTCAAGTTTAAGTGAACAATGAGCCCCATTGTTAATCCTTTATCGGAAATTATTTGTAACTTTCGACAAGTAGAACAATGAATGGAAAAGGTAGACGGTTGAAATCTTTGTATATATTGCTTCTATATAGTCTAAAAACATATATGCAAAGCATCCAAACAGTACAATTCGCCAATTTTTTGTTCTTCAAGTTTAATTGAACAATGAGCCCCAATGGTTAATCCTTTATCGGCAATTATTTGTAACTTTCGGCAAGTAGAACAATGAATGGAACAGGTAGACGGTTGAAATCTTTGTATATATTGCTTCTATATAGTATAAGAAACATATATGCAAAGCATCCAAACAGCACAATTCGCCAATTTATTGATCTTCAAGTTTAAGCGAACAATGAGCCCCAATGGTTAATCCTTTATCGGAAATTATTTGTAACATTCGGCAAGTAGAACTATGATTGGAACACGCAGACGGTTGAAATCTTTGTATATATTGCTTCCATATAGTCTTAGAAACATCTATGCAAAGCATCCAAACAGTACAATTCGCCAATTCTTTGTTCTTCAAGTTTAAGTAAACTACGATCCCCATTGTTAATCCCTTAACGAAAATTAATTGTAACTTTCGACAAGTAGAACAATGAATGGAACAGGTAGACGGATGAAATCATTGTATATATTGCTTCTATATAGTCTAAGAAACATATATGCAAAGCATCCAAACAGCACAATTCGCCAATTTTTTGTTCTTCAAGTTTAAGTAAACTACGATCCCCATTGTTAATCCCTTAACGGAAATTATTTGTAACTTTCGACAAGTAGAACATTGAATGGAACAGGTAGACGGTTGAAATCTTTGTATCTATTGCTTCTATATAGTATAAGAAACATCTATGCAAAGCATCCAAACAGTACCATTCGCCAATTTTTTGTTCTTCAAGTTTAAGTGAACTACGAGCCCCATTGTTAATCCTTTAAAGGAAATTATTTGTTAATTTCGACAAGTAGAACAATGATTGGAACACGTAGACGGTTGAAATCTTTGTATATATTGCTTCCATATAGTCTAAGAAACATGTACGCAAAGCATCCAAAAAGTACAATTCGCCAATTTTTTGTTCTTCAAGTTTAAGTGAACAACGAGCCCCATTGTTAATCCTTTAGAGGAAATTATTTGAAAAATTTCGACAAGTAGAACAATGATTGGAACACTTAGACGGTTGAAATCTTTGTATATATTGCTTCCATATAGTCTAAGAAACATGTACGCAAAGCATCCAAACAGTACCATTCGCCAATTTTTTGTTCTTCAAGTTTAAGTGAACAATGAGCCCCAATGGTTAATCCTTTATCGGAAATTATTTGTAATTTTCGACAAGTAGAACAATGAATGGAACAGGTAGACGGTTGAAATCTTTGTATATATTGCTTCTATATAATCTAAGAAACATATATGCAAAGCATCCAAACAGTACCATTCGCCAATTTTTTGTTCTTCAAGTTTAAGTGAACAATGAGCCCCAATGGTTAATCCTTTATCGGTAATTATTTGTAACTTTCGACAAGTAGAACAATGAATGGAACAGGTAGACGGTTGAAATCCTTGTATATATTGCTACCATATAGTCTAAGAAACATGTACGCAAAGCATCCAAACAGTACCATTCGCCAATTTTTTGTCCTTCAAGTTTAAGTGAACAATGAGCCCCATTGTTAATCCTTTATCGGAAATTATTTGTAACTTTCGACAAGTAGAACAATGAATGGAAAAGGTAGACGGTTGAAATCTTTGTATATATTGCTTCTATATAGTCTAAAAACATATATGCAAATCATCCAAACAGTACAATTCGCCAATTTTTTGTTCTTCAAGTTTAATTGAACAATGAGCCCCAATGGTTAATCCTTTATCGGCAATTATTTGTAACTTTCGGCAAGTAGAACAATGAATGGAACAGGTAGACGGTTGAAATCTTTGTATATATTGCTTCTATATAGTATAAGAAACATATATGCAAAGCATCCAAACAGCACAATTCGCCAATTTATTGATCTTCAAGTTTAAGCGAACAATGAGCCCCAATGGTTAATCCTTTATCGGAAATTATTTGTAACATTCGGCAAGTAGAACTATGATTGGAACACGCAGACGGTTGAAATCTTTGTATATATTGCTTCCATATAGTCTTAGAAACATCTATGCAAAGCATCCAAACAGTACAATTCGCCAATTCTTTGTTCTTCAAGTTTAAGTAAACTACGATCCCCATTGTTAATCCCTTAACGAAAATTAATTGTAACTTTCGACAAGTAGAACAATGAATGGAACAGGTAGACGGATGAAATCATTGTATATATTGCTTCTATATAGTCTAAGAAACATATATGCAAAGCATCCAAACAGCACAATTCGCCAATTTTTTGTTCTTCAAGTTTAAGTAAACTACGATCCCCATTGTTAATCCCTTAACGGAAATTATTTGTAACTTTCGACAAGTAGAACATTGAATGGAACAGGTAGACGGTTGAAATCTTTGTATCTATTGCTTCTATATAGTATAAGAAACATCTATGCAAAGTATCCAAACAGTACCATTCGCCAATTTTTTGTTCTTCAAGTTTAAGTGAACTACGAGCCCCATTGTTAATCCTTTAAAGGAAATTATTTGTTAATTTCGACAAGTAGAACAATGATTGGAACACGTAGACGGTTGAAATCTTTGTATATATTGCTTCCATATAGTCTAAGAAACATGTACGCAAAGCATCCAAAAAGTACAATTCGCCAATTTTTTGTTCTTCAAGTTTAAGTGAACAACGAGCCCCATTGTTAATCCTTTAGAGGAAATTATTTGAAAAATTTCGACAAGTAGAACAATGATTGGAACACTTAGACGGTTGAAATCTTTGTATATATTGCTTCCATATAGTCTAAGAAACATGTACGCAAAGCATCCAAACAGTACCATTCGCCAATTTTTTGTTCTTCAAGTTTAAGTGAACAATGAGCCCCAATGGTTAATCCTTTATCGGAAATTATTTGTAACTTTCGACAAGTAGAACAATGAATGGAACAGGTAGACGGTTGAAATCTTTGTATATATTGCTTCTATATAATCTAAGAAACATATATGCAAAGCATCCAAACAGTACCATTCGCCAATTTTTTGTTCTTCAAGTTTAAGTGAACAACGAGCCCCATTGATAATCATGAAACGGAAATTATTTGTAACTTTTTACAAGTAGAACAATGAATAGAACAGGTAGACGGTTGAAATCTTTGTGTATATTGCTTCTATATAGTATAAGAAACATATATGCAAAGCATCCAAACAGTACAATTCGCCAATTTTTTGTTCTTCAAGTTTAAGTGAACTACGAGCCCCATTGTTAATCCCTTAACGGAAATTAATTGTAACTTTCTACAAGTAGAACAATGATTGGAACACGTAGACGGTTGAAATCTTTCTATATATTGCTTCCATATAGTCTAAGAAACATATATGCAAAGCATCCAAACAGTACCATTCGCCAATTTTTTGTTCTTCAAGTTTAAGTGAACAACGAGCCCCATTGTTAATCCTTTAAAGGAAATTATTTGTAACATTCGACAAGTAGAACAATGAATGGAACAGGTAGACGGTTGAAATCATTGTATATTTTGCTTCTATATAGTCTAAGAAACATATATGCAAAGCATCCAACCAGTACAATTCGCCAATTTTTTGTTCTTCAAGTTTAAGTGAACAATGAGCCCCATTGTTAATCCTTTAAAGGAAATTATTTGTAACTATCGGCAAGTAGAACAATGAATGGAACAGGTACACGGTTGAAATCTTTGTATATATTGCTTCTATATAGTCTAAGAAACATATATGCAAATCATCCAAATAGTACAATTCGCCAATTTTTTGTTCTTCAAGTTTAAGTGAACAATGAGCCCCAATGGTTAATCCTTTATCGGTAATTATTTGTAACTTTCGACAAGTAGAACAATGAATGGAACAGGTAGACGGTTGAAATCCTTGTATATATTGCTACCATATAGTCTAAGAAACATGTACGCAAAGCATCCAAACAGTACCATTCGCCAATTTTTTGTCCTTCAAGTTTAAGTGAACAATGAGCCCCATTGTTAATCCTTTATCGGAAATTATTTGTAACTTTCGACAAGTAGAACAATGAATGGAAAAGGTAGACGGTTGAAATCTTTGTATATATTGCTTCTATATAGTCTAAAAACATATATGCAAAGCATCCAAACAGTACAATTCGCCAATTTTTTGTTCTTCAAGTTTAATTGAACAATGAGCCCCAATGGTTAATCCTTTATCGGCAATTATTTGTAACTTTCGGCAAGTAGAACAATGAATGGAACAGGTAGACGGTTGAAATCTTTGTATATATTGCTTCTATATAGTATAAGAAACATATATGCAAAGCATCCAAACAGCACAATTCGCCAATTTATTGATCTTCAAGTTTAAGCGAACAATGAGCCCCAATGGTTAATCCTTTATCGGAAATTATTTGTAACATTCGACAAGTAGAACAATGAATGGAACAGGTAGACTGTTGAAAACATTGTATATATTGCTTCTATATAGTCTAAGAAACATTTATGCAAAGCATCCAAACAGTACAATTCGCCAATTTTTTGTTCTTCAAGTTTAAGTAAACTACGATCCCCATTGTTAATCCCTTAACCAAAGTTATTTGTAACTTTCGACAAGTAGAACAGTGAATGGAACAGGTAGACGGTTGAAATCTTTGTATATATTGCTTCTATATAGTATAAGAAACATATATGCAAAGCATCCACACAGTACAATTCGCCAATTTTTTGTCCTTCAAGTTTAAGTGAACAATGAGCCCCATTGTTAATCCCTTAACGGAAATTATTTGTAACTTTCGACAAGTAGAACATTGAATGGAACAGGTAGACGGTTGGAATCTTTGTATCTATTGCTTCTATATAGTATAAGAAACATATATGCAAAGCATCCAAACAGTACCATTCGCCAATTTTTTGTTCTTCAAGTTTAAGTGAACTGCGAGCTCCATTGTTAATCCTTTAAAGGAAATTATTTGTAACTTTCGACAAGTAGAACAATGAATGGAACAGGTAGACTGTTGAAAACATTGTATATATTGCTTCTATATAGTCTAAGAAACATATATGCAAAGCATCCAAACAGTACAATTCGCCAATTTTTCGATCTTCAAGTTTAAGTAAACTACGATCCCCATTGTTAATCCCTTAACGGAAATTATTTGTAACTTTCGACAAGTAGAACAATGAATGGAACAGGTAGACAGTTGAAATCATTGTATATATTGCTTCTATATAGTCTAAGAAACATATATGCAAAGCATCCAAACAGTAGAATTCGACTATTTTTTGCTCTTCAAGATTAAGTGAACTACGAGCCCCATTGTTAATCCTTTAAAGGAAATTATTTGTAAATTTCGGCAAGTAGAACAATGAATGGAATAGGTAGACGGTTGAAATCATTGTATATATTGCTTCTATATAGTCTAAGAAACATATATGCAAAGCATCCAAACAGTACAATTCGCCAATTTTTTGTTCTTCAAGTTTAAGTAAACTACGATCCCCATTGTTAATCCCTTAACGGAAATTATTTGTAACATTCGACAAGTAGAACAATGAATGGAACAGGTAGACGGTTGAAATCATTGTATATTTTGCTTCTATATAGTCTAAGAAACATATATGCAAAGCATCCAACCAGTACAATTCGCCAATTTTTTGTTCTTCAAGTTTAAGTGAACAATGAGCCCCATTGTTAATCCTTTAAAGGAAATTATTTGTAACTATCGACAAGTAGAACAATGAATGGAACAGGTACACGGTTGAAATCTTTGTATATATTGCTTCTATATAGTCTAAGAAACATATATGCAAATCATCCAAACAGTACAATTCGCCAATTTTTTGTTCTTCAAGTTTAAGTAAACTACGATCCCCATTGTTAATCCCTTAACGAAAATTAATTGTAACTTTCGACAAGTAGAACAATGAATGGAACAGGTAGACGGATGAAATCATTGTATATATTGCTTCTATATAGTCTAAGAAACATATATGCAAAGCATCCAAACAGCACAATTCGCCAATTTTTTGTTCTTCAAGTTTAAGTAAACTACGATCCCCATTGTTAATCCCTTAACGGAAATTATTTGTAACTTTCGACAAGTAGAACATTGAATGGAACAGGTAGACGGTTGGAATCTTTGTATCTATTGCTTCTATATAGTATAAGAAACATATATGCAAAGCATCCAAACAGTACCATTCGCCAATTTTTTGTTCTTCAAGTTTAAGTGAACTGCGAGCTCCATTGTTAATCCTTTAAAGGAAATTATTTGTAACTTTCGACAAGTAGAACAATGAATGGAACAGGTAGACTGTTGAAAACATTGTATATATTGCTTCTATATAGTCTAAGAAACATTTATGCAAAGCATCCAAACAGTACAATTCGCCAATTTTTTGTTCTTCAAGTTTAAGTAAACTACGATCCCCATTGTTAATCCCTTAACGGAAATTATTTGTAACTTTCGACAAGTAGAACAGTGAATGGAACAGGTAGACGGTTGAAATCTTTGTATATATTGCTTCTATATAGTATAAGAAACATATATGCAAAGCGTCCAAACAGTACAATTCGCCAATTATTTGATCTTCAAGTTTAAGTGAACTACTAGCCCCATTGTTAATACTTTAACGGAAATTATTTGTAACTTTCGGCAAGTAGAACAATGAATGGAACAGGTAGACGGTTGAAATCTTTGTATATATTGCTTCTATATAGTCTAAGAAACATATATGCAAAGCATCCAAACAGTACAATTCGCCAATTATTTGATCTTCAAGTTTAAGTGAACTACTAGCCCCATTGTTAATACTTTAACGGAAATTATTTGTAACTTTCGGCAAGTAGAACAATGAATGGAACAGGTAGACGGTTGAAATCTTTGTATATATTGCTTCTATATAGTCTAAGAAACATATATGCAAAGCATCCAAAGAGTACAATTCGCCAATTTATTGTTCTTCAAGTTTAAGTGAACAACGAGCCCCATTGTTAATCCTTTAAAGGAAATTATTTGTAAATTTCGACAAGTAGAACAATGATTGGAACACGTAGACGGTTGAAATCTTTGTATATATTGCTTCCATATAGTCTAAGAAACATGTACGCAAAGCATCCAAAAAGTACCATTCGCCAATTTTTTGTTCTTCAAGTTTAAGTGAACAACGAGCCCCATTGTTAATCCTTTAGAGGAAATTATTTGAAAAATTTCGACAAGTAGAACAATGATTGGAACACTTAGACGGTTGAAATCTTTGTATATATTGCTTCCATATAGTCTAAGAAACATGTACGCAAAGCATCCAAACAGTACCATTCGCCAATTTTTTGTTCTTCAAGTTTAAGTGAACAATGAGCCCCAATGGTTAATCCTTTATCGGAAATTATTTGTAATTTTCGACAAGTAGAACAATGAATGGAACAGGTAGACGGTTGAAATCTTTGTATATATTGCTTCTATATAATCTAAGAAACATATATGCAAAGCATCCAAACAGTACCATTCGCCAATTTTTTGTTCTTCAAGTTTAAGTGAACAACGAGCCCCATTGATAATCATGAAACGGAAATTATTTGTAACTTTTTACAAGTAGAACAATGAATAGAACAGGTAGACGGTTGAAATCTTTGTATATATTGCTTCTATATAGTATAAGAAACATATATGCAAAGCATCCAAACAGTACAATTCGCCAATTTTTTGTTCTTCAAGTTTAAGTGAACTACGAGCCCCATTGTTAATCCTTTAACGGAAATTAATTGTAACTTTCTACAAGTAGAACAATGATTGGAACACGTAGACGGTTGAAATCTTTGTATATATTGCTTCTATATAGTCTAAGAAACATATATGCAAAGCATCCAAACAGTACAATTCGCCAATTTTTTGTTCTTCAAGTTTAAGTAAACTACGATCCCCATTGTTAATCCCTTAACGAAAATTAATTGTAACTTTCGACAAGTAGAACAATGAATGGAACAGGTAGACGGATGAAATCATTGTATATATTGCTTCTATATAGTCTAAGAAACATATATGCAAAGCATCCAAACAGCACAATTCGCCAATTTTTTGTTCTTCAAGTTTAAGTAAACTACGATCCCCATTGTTAATCCCTTAACGGAAATTATTTGTAACTTTCGACAAGTAGAACATTGAATGGAACAGGTAGACGGTTGAAATCTTTGTATCTATTGCTTCTATATAGTATAAGAAACATATATGCAAAGCATCCAAACAGTACCATTCGCCAATTTTTTGTTCTTCAAGTTTAAGTGAACTGCGAGCTCCATTGTTAATCCTTTAAAGGAAATTATTTGTAACTTTCGACAAGTAGAACAATGAATGGAACAGGTAGACTGTTGAAAACATTGTATATATTGCTTCTATATAGTCTAAGAAACATTTATGCAAAGCATCCAAACAGTACAATTCGCCAATTTTTTGTTCTTCAAGTTTAAGTAAACTACGATCCCCATTGTTAATCCCTTAACCAAAGTTATTTGTAACTTTCGACAAGTAGAACAGTGAATGGAACAGGTAGACGGTTGAAATCTTTGTATATATTGCTTCTATATAGTATAAGAAACATATATGCAAAGCATCCACACAGTACAATTCGCCAATTTTTTGTCCTTCAAGTTTAAGTGAACAATGAGCCCCATTGTTAATCCTTTATCGGAAATTATTTGTAACTTTCGACAAGTAGAACAATGAATCGAACAGGTAGACGGATGAAATCTTTGTATATATTGCTTCTATATAGTCTAAGAAACATATATGCAAAGCATCCAAACAGTACCATTTGCCAATTTTTTGTTCATCAAGTTTAAGTGAACAATGAGCCCCAATGGTTAATCCTCTATCGGCAATTATTTGTAACTTTCGACAAGTAGAACAATGAATGGAACAGGTAGACGGTTGAAATCTTTGTATATATTGCTTCTATATAGTCTAAAAACATATATGCAAAGCATCCAAACAGTACAATTCGCCAATTTTTTGTTCTTCAAGTTTAATTGAACAATGAGCCCCAATGGTTAATCCTCTATCGGCAATTATTTGTAACTTTCGACAAGTAGAACAATGAATGGAACAGGTAGACGGTTGAAATCTTTGTATATATTGCTTCTATATAGTATAAGAAACATATATGCAAAGCGTCCAAACAGTACAATTCGCCAATTATTTGATCTTCAAGTTTAAGTGAACTACTAGCCCCATTGTTAATACTTTAACGGAAATTATTTGTAACTTTCGGCAAGTAGAACAATGAATGGAACAGGTAGACGGTTGAAATCTTTGTATATATTGCTTCTATATAGTCTAAGAAACATATATGCAAAGCATCCAAACAGTACAATTCGCCAATTATTTGATCTTCAAGTTTAAGTGAACTACTAGCCCCATTGTTAATACTTTAACGGAAATTATTTGTAACTTTCGGCAAGTAGAACAATGAATGGAACAGGTAGACGGTTGAAATCTTTGTATATATTGCTTCTATATAGTCTAAGAAACATATATGCAAAGCATCCAAACAGTACAATTCGCCAATTTATTGTTCTTCAAGTTTAAGTGAACAACGAGCCCCATTGTTAATCCTTTAAAGGAAATTATTTGTAAATTTCGACAAGTAGAACAATGATTGGAACACGTAGACGGTTGAAATCTTTGTATATATTGCTTCCATATAGTCTAAGAAACATGTACGCAAAGCATCCAAAAAGTACCATTCGCCAATTTTTTGTTCTTCAAGTTTAAGTGAACAACGAGCCCCATTGTTAATCCTTTAGAGGAAATTATTTGAAAAATTTCGACAAGTAGAACAATGATTGGAACACTTAGACGGTTGAAATCTTTGTATATATTGCTTCCATATAGCCTAAGAAACATGTACGCAAAGCATCCAAACAGTACCATTCGCCAATTTTTTGTTCTTCAAGTTTAAGTGAACAATGAGCCCCAATGGTTAATCCTTTATCGGAAATTATTTGTAATTTTCGACAAGTAGAACAATGAATGGAACAGGTAGACGGTTGAAATCTTTGTATATATTGCTTCTATATAATCTAAGAAACATATATGCAAAGCATCCAAACAGTACCATTCGCCAATTTTTTGTTCTTCAAGTTTAAGTGAACTACGAGCCCCATTGTTAATCCTTTAACGGAAATTAATTGTAACTTTCTACAAGTAGAACAATGA
This sequence comes from Cerceris ruficornis, assembly GCA_963989415.1. NCBI lineage: Eukaryota > Metazoa > Arthropoda > Insecta > Hymenoptera > Crabronidae > Cerceris > Cerceris ruficornis. The sequence goes on along the minus strand of CAXDIW010000018.1, from coordinate 166,428 downwards.
TTGGAACACGTAGACGGTTGAAATCTTTGTATATATTGCTTCTATATAGTCTAAGAAACATATATGCAAAGCATCCAAACAGTACAATTCGCCAATTTATTGTTCTTCAAGTTTAAGTGAACAACGAGCCCCATTGTTAATCCTTTAAAGGAAATTATTTGTAAATTTCGACAAGTAGAACAATGATTGGAACACGTAGACGGTTGAAATCTTTGTATATATTGCTTCCATATAGTCTAAGAAACATGTACGCAAAGCATCCAAACAGTACCATTCGCCAATTTTTTGTTCTTCAAGTTTAAGTGAACAATGAGCCCCAATGGTTAATCGTTTATCGGAAATTATTTGTAACTTTCGGCAAGTAGAACAATGAATGGAACAGGTAGACGGTTGAAATCAATGTATATATTGCTTCTATATAGTCTAAGAAACATATATGCAAAGCATCCAAACAGTACAATTCGCCAATTTATTGTTCTTCAAGTTTAAGTGAACAACGAGCCCCATCGTTAATACTTTAAAGGAAATTATTTGTAAATTTCGACAAGTAGAACAATGATTGGAACACGTAGATGGTTGAAATCTTTGTATATATTGCTTTCATATAGTCTAAGAAACATGTACGCAAAGCATCCAAACAGTACCATTCGCCAATTTTTTGTTCTTCAAGTTTAAGTGAACAATGAGCCCCATTGTTAATCCTTTATCGGAAATTATTTGTAACTTTCGACAAGTAGAACAATGAATGGAACAGGTAGACTGTTGAAATCTTTGTATATATTGCTTCTATATAGTCTAAGAAACATATATGCAAAGCATCCAAACAGTACAATTCGCCAATTATTTGTTCTTCAAGTTTAAGTAAACTACGATCCCCATTGTTAATCCCTTAACGGAAATTATTTGAAACTTTCGACAAGTAGAACAGTGAATGGAACAGGTAGACGGTTGAAATCTTTGTACATATTGCTTCTATATAGTATAAGAATCATCTGTGCAAATCATCCAAACAGTACATGTCGCCAATTTTTTGTTCTTCAAGTTTAAGTGAACTACGAGCCCCATTGTTAATCCTTTAACAGAAATTATTTGTAAATTTCGACAAGTAGAACAGTGAATGGATCAGGTAGACGGTTGAAATCATTGTATATATTGCTTCTATATAATCTACGAAACATATATGCAAAGCATCCAAACAGTACAATTCACCAATTTTTTGTTCTTCAAGTTTAAGTGAACTACGAGCCCCCTTGTTAATCCTTTAACGGAAATTAATTGTAACTTTCGACAAGTAGAACAGTGAATGGAACAGGTAGACGGTTGAAATCTTTGTATATATTGCTTCTATATAGTATAAGAAACATATATGCAAAGCATCCAAACAGTACAATTCGCCAATTTTTTGTTCTTCAAGTTTAATTGAACAATGAGCCCCAATGGTTAATCCTTTATCGGCAATTATTTGTAACTTTCGGCAAGTAGAACAATGAATGGAACAGGTAGACGGTTGAAATCTTTGTATATATTGCTTCTATATAGTATAAGAAACATATATGCAAAGCATCCAAACAGCACAATTCGCCAATTTATTGATCTTCAAGTTTAAGCGAACAATGAGCCCCAATGGTTAATCCTTTATCGGAAATTATTTGTAACATTCGGCAAGTAGAACTATGATTGGAACACGCAGACGGTTGAAATCTTTGTATATATTGCTTCCATATAGTCTTAGAAACATCTATGCAAAGCATCCAAACAGTACAATTCGCCAATTCTTTGTTCTTCAAGTTTAAGTAAACTACGATCCCCATTGTTAATCCCTTAACGAAAATTAATTGTAACTTTCGACAAGTAGAACAATGAATGGAACAGGTAGACGGATGAAATCATTGTATATATTGCTTCTATATAGTCTAAGAAACATATATGCAAAGCATCCAAACAGCACAATTCGCCAATTTTTTGTTCTTCAAGTTTAAGTAAACTACGATCCCCATTGTTAATCCCTTAACGGAAATTATTTGTAACTTTCGACAAGTAGAACATTGAATGGAACAGGTAGACGGTTGAAATCTTTGTATCTATTGCTTCTATATAGTATAAGAAACATCTATGCAAAGCATCCAAACAGTACCATTCGCCAATTTTTTGTTCTTCAAGTTTAAGTGAACTACGAGCCCCATTGTTAATCCTTTAAAGGAAATTATTTGTTAATTTCGACAAGTAGAACAATGATTGGAACACGTAGACGGTTGAAATCTTTGTATATATTGCTTCCATATAGTCTAAGAAACATGTACGCAAAGCATCCAAAAAGTACAATTCGCCAATTTTTTGTTCTTCAAGTTTAAGTGAACAACGAGCCCCATTGTTAATCCTTTAGAGGAAATTATTTGAAAAATTTCGACAAGTAGAACAATGATTGGAACACTTAGACGGTTGAAATCTTTGTATATATTGCTTCCATATAGTCTAAGAAACATGTACGCAAAGCATCCAAACAGTACCATTCGCCAATTTTTTGTTCTTCAAGTTTAAGTGAACAATGAGCCCCAATGGTTAATCCTTTATCGGAAATTATTTGTAATTTTCGACAAGTAGAACAATGAATGGAACAGGTAGACGGTTGAAATCTTTGTATATATTGCTTCTATATAATCTAAGAAACATATATGCAAAGCATCCAAACAGTACCATTCGCCAATTTTTTGTTCTTCAAGTTTAAGTGAACAACGAGCCCCATTGATAATCATGAAACGGAAATTATTTGTAACTTTTTACAAGTAGAACAATGAATAGAACAGGTAGACGGTTGAAATCTTTGTGTATATTGCTTCTATATAGTATAAGAAACATATATGCAAAGCATCCAAACAGTACAATTCGCCAATTTTTTGTTCTTCAAGTTTAAGTGAACTACGAGCCCCATTGTTAATCCCTTAACGGAAATTATTTGTAACTTTCGACAAGTAGAACAATGAATGGAACAGGTAGACAGTTGAAATCATTGTATATATTGCTTCTATATAGTCTAAGAAACATATATGCAAAGCATCCAAACAGTAGAATTCGACTATTTTTTGCTCTTCAAGTTTAAGTGAACTACGAGCCCCATTGTTAATCCTTTAAAGGAAATTATTTGTAAATTTCGGCAAGTAGAACAATGAATGGAATAGGTAGACGGTTGAAATCATTGTATATATTGCTTCTATATAGTCTAAGAAACATATATGCAAAGCATCCAAACAGTACAATTCGCCAATTTTTTGTTCTTCAAGTTTAAGTAAACTACGATCCCCATTGTTAATCCCTTAACGGAAATTATTTGTAACATTCGACAAGTAGAACAATGAATGGAACAGGTAGACGGTTGAAATCATTGTATATTTTGCTTCTATATAGTCTAAGAAACATATATGCAAAGCATCCAACCAGTACAATTCGCCAATTTTTTGTTCTTCAAGTTTAAGTGAACAATGAGCCCCATTGTTAATCCTTTAAAGGAAATTATTTGTAACTATCGGCAAGTAGAACAATGAATGGAACAGGTACACGGTTGAAATCTTTGTATATATTGCTTCTATATAGTCTAAGAAACATATATGCAAATCATCCAAATAGTACAATTCGCCAATTTTTTGTTCTTCAAGTTTAAGTGAACAATGAGCCCCAATGGTTAATCCTTTATCGGTAATTATTTGTAACTTTCGACAAGTAGAACAATGAATGGAACAGGTAGACGGTTGAAATCCTTGTATATATTGCTACCATATAGTCTAAGAAACATGTACGCAAAGCATCCAAACAGTACCATTCGCCAATTTTTTGTCCTTCAAGTTTAAGTGAACAATGAGCCCCATTGTTAATCCTTTATCGGAAATTATTTGTAACTTTCGACAAGTAGAACAATGAATGGAAAAGGTAGACGGTTGAAATCTTTGTATATATTGCTTCTATATAGTCTAAAAACATATATGCAAAGCATCCAAACAGTACAATTCGCCAATTTTTTGTTCTTCAAGTTTAATTGAACAATGAGCCCCAATGGTTAATCCTTTATCGGCAATTATTTGTAACTTTCGGCAAGTAGAACAATGAATGGAACAGGTAGACGGTTGAAATCTTTGTATATATTGCTTCTATATAGTATAAGAAACATATATGCAAAGCATCCAAACAGCACAATTCGCCAATTTATTGATCTTCAAGTTTAAGCGAACAATGAGCCCCAATGGTTAATCCTTTATCGGAAATTATTTGTAACATTCGGCAAGTAGAACTATGATTGGAACACGCAGACGGTTGAAATCTTTGTATATATTGCTTCCATATAGTCTTAGAAACATCTATGCAAAGCATCCAAACAGTACAATTCGCCAATTCTTTGTTCTTCAAGTTTAAGTAAACTACGATCCCCATTGTTAATCCCTTAACGAAAATTAATTGTAACTTTCGACAAGTAGAACAATGAATGGAACAGGTAGACGGATGAAATCATTGTATATATTGCTTCTATATAGTCTAAGAAACATATATGCAAAGCATCCAAACAGCACAATTCGCCAATTTTTTGTTCTTCAAGTTTAAGTAAACTACGATCCCCATTGTTAATCCCTTAACGGAAATTATTTGTAACTTTCGACAAGTAGAACATTGAATGGAACAGGTAGACGGTTGAAATCTTTGTATCTATTGCTTCTATATAGTATAAGAAACATCTATGCAAAGCATCCAAACAGTACCATTCGCCAATTTTTTGTTCTTCAAGTTTAAGTGAACTACGAGCCCCATTGTTAATCCTTTAAAGGAAATTATTTGTTAATTTCGACAAGTAGAACAATGATTGGAACACGTAGACGGTTGAAATCTTTGTATATATTGCTTCCATATAGTCTAAGAAACATGTACGCAAAGCATCCAAAAAGTACCATTCGCCAATTTTTTGTTCTTCAAGTTTAAGTGAACAACGAGCCCCATTGTTAATCCTTTAGAGGAAATTATTTGAAAAATTTCGACAAGTAGAACAATGATTGGAACACTTAGACGGTTGAAATCTTTGTATATATTGCTTCCATATAGTCTAAGAAACATGTACGCAAAGCATCCAAACAGTACCATTCGCCAATTTTTTGTTCTTCAAGTTTAAGTGAACAATGAGCCCCAATGGTTAATCCTTTATCGGAAATTATTTGTAATTTTCGACAAGTAGAACAATGAATGGAACAGGTAGACGGTTGAAATCTTTGTATATATTGCTTCTATATAATCTAAGAAACATATATGCAAAGCATCCAAACAGTACCATTCGCCAATTTTTTGTTCTTCAAGTTTAAGTGAACAACGAGCCCCATTGATAATCATGAAACGGAAATTATTTGTAACTTTTTACAAGTAGAACAATGAATAGAACAGGTAGACGGTTGAAATCTTTGTGTATATTGCTTCTATATAGTATAAGAAACATATATGCAAAGCATCCAAACAGTACAATTCGCCAATTTTTTGTTCTTCAAGTTTAAGTGAACTACGAGCCCCATTGTTAATCCCTTAACGGAAACTATTTGTAACTTTCGACAAGTAGAACAATGAATGGAACAGGTAGACAGTTGAAATCATTGTATATATTGCTTCTATATAGTCTAAGAAACATATATGCAAAGCATCCAAACAGTAGAATTCGACTATTTTTTGCTCTTCAAGTTTAAGTGAACTACGAGCCCCATTGTTAATCCTTTAAAGGAAATTATTTGTAAATTTCGGCAAGTAGAACAATGAATGGAATAGGTAGACGGTTGAAATCATTGTATATATTGCTTCTATATAGTCTAAGAAACATATATGCAAAGCATCCAAACAGTACAATTCGCCAATTTTTTGTTCTTCAAGTTTAAGTAAACTACGATCCCCATTGTTAATCCCTTAACGGAAATTATTTGTAACATTCGACAAGTAGAACAATGAATGGAACAGGTAGACGGTTGAAATCATTGTATATTTTGCTTCTATATAGTCTAAGAAACATATATGCAAAGCATCCAACCAGTACAATTCGCCAATTTTTTGTTCTTCAAGTTTAAGTGAACAATGAGCCCCATTGTTAATCCTTTAAAGGAAATTATTTGTAACTATCGGCAAGTAGAACAATGAATGGAACAGGTACACGGTTGAAATCTTTGTATATATTGCTTCTATATAGTCTAAGAAACATATATGCAAATCATCCAAATAGTACAATTCGCCAATTTTTTGTTCTTCAAGTTTAAGTGAACAATGAGCCCCAATGGTTAATCCTTTATCGGTAATTATTTGTAACTTTCGGCAAGTAGAACAATGAATGGAACAGGTAGACGGTTGAAATCCTTGTATATATTGCTACCATATAGTCTAAGAAACATGTACGCAAAGCATCCAAACAGTACCATTCGCCAATTTTTTGTCCTTCAAGTTTAAGTGAACAATGAGCCCCATTGTTAATCCTTTATCGGAAATTATTTGTAACTTTCGACAAGTAGAACAATGAATGGAAAAGGTAGACGGTTGAAATCTTTGTATATGTTGCTTCTATATAGTCTAAAAACATATATGCAAAGCATCCAAACAGTACAATTCGCCAATTTTTTGTTCTTCAAGTTTAATTGAACAATGAGCCCCAATGGTTAATCCTTTATCGGCAATTATTTGTAACTTTCGGCAAGTAGAACAATGAATGGAACAGGTAGACGGTTGAAATCTTTGTATATATTGCTTCTATATAGTATAAGAAACATATATGCAAAGCATCCAAACAGCACAATTCGCCAATTTATTGATCTTCAAGTTTAAGCGAACAATGAGCCCCAATGGTTAATCCTTTATCGGAAATTATTTGTAACATTCGGCAAGTAGAACTATGATTGGAACACGCAGACGGTTGAAATCTTTGTATATATTGCTTCCATATAGTCTTAGAAACATCTATGCAAAGCATCCAAACAGTACAATTCGCCAATTCTTTGTTCTTCAAGTTTAAGTAAACTACGATCCCCATTGTTAATCCCTTAACGAAAATTAATTGTAACTTTCGACAAGTAGAACAATGAATGGAACAGGTAGACGGATGAAATCATTGTATATATTGATTCTATATAGTCTAAGAAACATATATGCAAAGCATCCAAACAGCACAATTCGCCAATTTTTTGTTCTTCAAGTTTAAGTAAACTACGATCCCCATTGTTAATCCCTTAACGGAAATTATTTGTAACTTTCGACAAGTAGAACATTGAATGGAACAGGTAGACGGTTGAAATCTTTGTATCTATTGCTTCTATATAGTATAAGAAACATCTATGCAAAGCATCCAAACAGTACCATTCGCCAATTTTTTGTTCTTCAAGTTTAAGTGAACTACGAGCCCCATTGTTAATCCTTTAAAGGAAATTATTTGTTAATTTCGACAAGTAGAACAATGATTGGAACACGTAGACGGTTGAAATCTTTGTATATATTGCTTCCATATAGTCTAAGAAACATGTACGCAAAGCATCCAAAAAGTACCATTCGCCAATTTTTTGTTCTTCAAGTTTAAGTGAACAACGAGCCCCATTGTTAATCCTTTAGAGGAAATTATTTGAAAAATTTCGACAAGTAGAACACTGATTGGAACACTTAGACGGTTGAAATCTTTGTATATATTGCTTCCATATAGTCTAAGAAACATGTACGCAAAGCATCCAAACAGTACCATTCGCCAATTTTTTGTTCTTCAAGTTTAAGTGAACAATGAGCCCCAATGGTTAATCCTTTATCGGAAATTATTTGTAATTTTCGACAAGTAGAACAATGAATGGAACAGGTAGACGGTTGAAATCTTTGTATATATTGCTTCTATATAATCTAAGAAACATATATGCAAAGCATCCAAACAGTACCATTCGCCAATTTTTTGTTCTTCAAGTTTAAGTGAACAACGAGCCCCATTGATAATCATGAAACGGAAATTATTTGTAACTTTTTACAAGTAGAACAATGAATAGAACAGGTAGACGGTTGAAATCTTTGTGTATATTGCTTCTATATAGTATAAGAAACATATATGCAAAGCATCCAAACAGTACAATTCGCCAATTTTTTGTTCTTCAAGTTTAAGTGAACTACGAGCCCCATTGTTAATCCCTTAACGGAAATTATTTGTAACATTCGACAAGTAGAACAATGAATGGAACAGGTAGACGGTTGAAATCATTGTATATTTTGCTTCTATATAGTCTAAGAAACATATATGCAAAGCATCCAACCAGTACAATTCGCCAATTTTTTGTTCTTCAAGTTTAAGTGAACAATGAGCCCCATTGTTAATCCTTTAAAGGAAATTATTTGTAACTATCGGCAAGTAGAACAATGAATGGAACAGGTACACGGTTGAAATCTTTGTATATATTGCTTCTATATAGTCTAAGAAACATATATGCAAATCATCCAAATAGTACAATTCGCCAATTTTTTGTTCTTCAAGTTTAAGTGAACAATGAGCCCCAATGGTTAATCCTTTATCGGTAATTATTTGTAACTTTCGACAAGTAGAACAATGAATGGAACAGGTAGACGGTTGAAATCCTTGTATATATTGCTACCATATAGTCTAAGAAACATGTACGCAAAGCATCCAAACAGTACCATTCGCCAATTTTTTGTCCTTCAAGTTTAAGTGAACAATGAGCCCCATTGTTAATCCTTTATCGGAAATTATTTGTAACTTTCGACAAGTAGAACAATGAATGGAAAAGGTAGACGGTTGAAATCTTTGTATATATTGCTTCTATATAGTCTAAAAACATATATGCAAAGCATCCAAACAGTACAATTCGCCAATTTTTTGTTCTTCAAGTTTAATTGAACAATGAGCCCCAATGGTTAATCCTTTATCGGCAATTATTTGTAACTTTCGGCAAGTAGAACAATGAATGGAACAGGTAGACGGTTGAAATCTTTGTATATATTGCTTCTATATAGTATAAGAAACATATATGCAAAGCATCCAAACAGCACAATTCGCCAATTTATTGATCTTCAAGTTTAAGCGAACAATGAGCCCCAATGGTTAATCCTTTATCGGAAATTATTTGTAACATTCGGCAAGTAGAACTATGATTGGAACACGCAGACGGTTGAAATCTTTGTATATATTGCTTCCATATAGTCTTAGAAACATCTATGCAAAGCATCCAAACAGTACAATTCGCCAATTCTTTGTTCTTCAAGTTTAAGTAAACTACGATCCCCATTGTTAATCCCTTAACGAAAATTAATTGTAACTTTCGACAAGTAGAACAATGAATGGAACAGGTAGACGGATGAAATCATTGTATATATTGCTTCTATATAGTCTAAGAAACATGTACGCAAAGCATCCAAACAGTACCATTCGCCAATTTTTTGTTCTTCAAGTTTAAGTGAACAATGAGCCCCATTGTTAATCCCTTAACGGAAATTATTTGTAACTTTCGACAAGTAGAACATTGAATGGAACAGGTAGACGGTTGAAATCTTTGTATCTATTGCTTCTATATAGTATAAGAAACATATATGCAAAGCATCCAAACAGTACCATTCGCCAATTTTTTGTTCTTCAAGTTTAAGTGAACTGCGAGCTCCATTGTTAATCCTTTAAAGGAAATTATTTGTAACTTTCGACAAGTAGAACAATGAATGGAACAGGTAGACTGTTGAAAACATTGTATATATTGCTTCTATATAGTCTAAGAAACATATATGCAAAGCATCCAAACAGTACAATTCGCCAATTTTTCGATCTTCAAGTTTAAGTAAACTACGATCCCCATTGTTAATCCCTTAACGGAAATTATTTGTAACTTTCGACAAGTAGAACAATGAATGGAACAGGTAGACAGTTGAAATCATTGTATATATTGCTTCTATATAGTCTAAGAAACATATATGCAAAGCATCCAAACAGTAGAATTCGACTATTTTTTGCTCTTCAAGTTTAAGTGAACTACGAGCCCCATTGTTAATCCTTTAAAGGAAATTATTTGTAAATTTCGGCAAGTAGAACAATGAATGGAATAGGTAGACGGTTGAAATCATTGTATATATTGCTTCTATATAGTCTAAGAAACATATATGCAAAGCATCCAAACAGTACAATTCGCCAATTTTTTGTTCTTCAAGTTTAAGTAAACTACGATCCCCATTGTTAATCCCTTAACGGAAATTATTTGTAACATTCGACAAGTAGAACAATGAATGGAACAGGTAGACGGTTGAAATCATTGTATATTTTGCTTCTATATAGTCTAAGAAACATATATGCAAAGCATCCAACCAGTACAATTCGCCAATTTTTTGTTCTTCAAGTTTAAGTGAACAATGAGCCCCATTGTTAATCCTTTAAAGGAAATTATTTGTAACTATCGACAAGTAGAACAATGAATGGAACAGGTACACGGTTGAAATCTTTGTATATATTGCTTCTATATAGTCTAAGAAACATATATGCAAATCATCCAAACAGTACAATTCGCCAATTTTTTGTTCTTCAAGTTTAAGTAAACTACGATCCCCATTGTTAATCCCTTAACGAAAATTAATTGTAACTTTCGACAAGTAGAACAATGAATGGAACAGGTAGACGGATGAAATCATTGTATATATTGCTTCTATATAGTCTAAGAAACATATATGCAAAGCATCCAAACAGCACAATTCGCCAATTTTTTGTTCTTCAAGTTTAAGTAAACTACGATCCCCATTGTTAATCCCTTAACGGAAATTATTTGTAACTTTCGACAAGTAGAACATTGAATGGAACAGGTAGACGGTTGGAATCTTTGTATCTATTGCTTCTATATAGTATAAGAAACATATATGCAAAGCATCCAAACAGTACCATTCGCCAATTTTTTGTTCTTCAAGTTTAAGTGAACTGCGAGCTCCATTGTTAATCCTTTAAAGGAAATTATTTGTAACTTTCGACAAGTAGAACAATGAATGGAACAGGTAGACTGTTGAAAACATTGTATATATTGCTTCTATATAGTCTAAGAAACATTTATGCAAAGCATCCAAACAGTACAATTCGCCAATTTTTTGTTCTTCAAGTTTAAGTAAACTACGATCCCCATTGTTAATCCCTTAACGGAAATTATTTGTAACTTTCGACAAGTAGAACAGTGAATGGAACAGGTAGACGGTTGAAATCTTTGTATATATTGCTTCTATATAGTATAAGAAACATATATGCAAAGCGTCCAAACAGTACAATTCGCCAATTATTTGATCTTCAAGTTTAAGTGAACTACTAGCCCCATTGTTAATACTTTAACGGAAATTATTTGTAACTTTCGGCAAGTAGAACAATGAATGGAACAGGTAGACGGTTGAAATCTTTGTATATATTGCTTCTATATAGTCTAAGAAACATATATGCAAAGCATCCAAACAGTACAATTCGCCAATTATTTGATCTTCAAGTTTAAGTGAACTACTAGCCCCATTGTTAATACTTTAACGGAAATTATTTGTAACTTTCGGCAAGTAGAACAATGAATGGAACAGGTAGACGGTTGAAATCTTTGTATATATTGCTTCTATATAGTCTAAGAAACATATATGCAAAGCATCCAAAGAGTACAATTCGCCAATTTATTGTTCTTCAAGTTTAAGTGAACAACGAGCCCCATTGTTAATCCTTTAAAGGAAATTATTTGTAAATTTCGACAAGTAGAACAATGATTGGAACACGTAGACGGTTGAAATCTTTGTATATATTGCTTCCATATAGTCTAAGAAACATGTACGCAAAGCATCCAAAAAGTACCATTCGCCAATTTTTTGTTCTTCAAGTTTAAGTGAACAACGAGCCCCATTGTTAATCCTTTAGAGGAAATTATTTGAAAAATTTCGACAAGTAGAACAATGATTGGAACACTTAGACGGTTGAAATCTTTGTATATATTGCTTCCATATAGTCTAAGAAACATGTACGCAAAGCATCCAAACAGTACCATTCGCCAATTTTTTGTTCTTCAAGTTTAAGTGAACAATGAGCCCCAATGGTTAATCCTTTATCGGAAATTATTTGTAATTTTCGACAAGTAGAACAATGAATGGAACAGGTAGACGGTTGAAATCTTTGTATATATTGCTTCTATATAATCTAAGAAACATATATGCAAAGCATCCAAACAGTACCATTCGCCAATTTTTTGTTCTTCAAGTTTAAGTGAACAACGAGCCCCATTGATAATCATGAAACGGAAATTATTTGTAACTTTTTACAAGTAGAACAATGAATAGAACAGGTAGACGGTTGAAATCTTTGTATATATTGCTTCTATATAGTATAAGAAACATATATGCAAAGCATCCAAACAGTACAATTCGCCAATTTTTTGTTCTTCAAGTTTAAGTGAACTACGAGCCCCATTGTTAATCCTTTAACGGAAATTAATTGTAACTTTCTACAAGTAGAACAATGATTGGAACACGTAGACGGTTGAAATCTTTGTATATATTGCTTCTATATAGTCTAAGAAACATATATGCAAAGCATCCAAACAGTACAATTCGCCAATTTTTTGTTCTTCAAGTTTAAGTAAACTACGATCCCCATTGTTAATCCCTTAACGAAAATTAATTGTAACTTTCGACAAGTAGAACAATGAATGGAACAGGTAGACGGATGAAATCATTGTATATATTGCTTCTATATAGTCTAAGAAACATATATGCAAAGCATCCAAACAGCACAATTCGCCAATTTTTTGTTCTTCAAGTTTAAGTAAACTACGATCCCCATTGTTAATCCCTTAACGGAAATTATTTGTAACTTTCGACAAGTAGAACATTGAATGGAACAGGTAGACGGTTGAAATCTTTGTATCTATTGCTTCTATATAGTATAAGAAACGTATATGCAAAGCATCCAAACAGTACCATTCGCCAATTTTTTGTTCTTCAAGTTTAAGTGAACTGCGAGCTCCATTGTTAATCCTTTAAAGGAAATTATTTGTAACTTTCGACAAGTAGAACAATGAATGGAACAGGTAGACTGTTGAAAACATTGTATATATTGCTTCTATATAGTCTAAGAAACATTTATGCAAAGCATCCAAACAGTACAATTCGCCAATTTTTTGTTCTTCAAGTTTAAGTAAACTACGATCCCCATTGTTAATCCCTTAACCGAAGTTATTTGTAACTTTCGACAAGTAGAACAGTGAATGGAACAGGTAGACGGTTGAAATCTTTGTATATATTGCTTCTATATAGTATAAGAAACATATATGCAAAGCATCCACACAGTACAATTCGCCAATTTTTTGTCCTTCAAGTTTAAGTGAACAATGAGCCCCATTGTTAATCCTTTATCGGAAATTATTTGTAACTTTCGACAAGTAGAACAATGAATCGAACAGGTAGACGGATGAAATCTTTGTATATATTGCTTCTATATAGTCTAAGAAACATATATGCAAAGCATCCAAACAGTACCATTTGCCAATTTTTTGTTCATCAAGTTTAAGTGAACAATGAGCCCCAATGGTTAATCCTCTATCGGCAATTATTTGTAACTTTCGACAAGTAGAACAATGAATGGAACAGGTAGACGGTTGAAATCTTTGTATATATTGCTTCTATATAGTCTAAAAACATATATGCAAAGCATCCAAACAGTACAATTCGCCAATTTTTTGTTCTTCAAGTTTAATTGAACAATGAGCCCCAATGGTTAATCCTCTATCGGCAATTATTTGTAACTTTCGACAAGTAGAACAATGAATGGAACAGGTAGACGGTTGAAATCTTTGTATATATTGCTTCTATATAGTATAAGAAACATATATGCAAAGCGTCCAAACAGTACAATTCGCCAATTATTTGATCTTCAAGTTTAAGTGAACTACTAGCCCCATTGTTAATACTTTAACGGAAATTATTTGTAACTTTCGGCAAGTAGAACAATGAATGGAACAGGTAGACGGTTGAAATCTTTGTATATATTGCTTCTATATAGTCTAAGAAACATATATGCAAAGCATCCAAACAGTACAATTCGCCAATTATTTGATCTTCAAGTTTAAGTGAACTACTAGCCCCATTGTTAATACTTTAACGGAAATTATTTGTAACTTTCGGCAAGTAGAACAATGAATGGAACAGGTAGACGGTTGAAATCTTTGTATATATTGCTTCTATATAGTCTAAGAAACATATATGCAAAGCATCCAAACAGTACAATTCGCCAATTTATTGTTCTTCAAGTTTAAGTGAACAACGAGCCCCATTGTTAATCCTTTAAAGGAAATTATTTGTAAATTTCGACAAGTAGAACAATGATTGGAACACGTAGACGGTTGAAATCTTTGTATATATTGCTTCCATATAGTCTAAGAAACATGTACGCAAAGCATCCAAAAAGTACCATTCGCCAATTTTTTGTTCTTCAAGTTTAAGTGAACAACGAGCCCCATTGTTAATCCTTTAGAGGAAATTATTTGAAAAATTTCGACAAGTAGAACAATGATTGGAACACTTAGACGGTTGAAATCTTTGTATATATTGCTTCCATATAGCCTAAGAAACATGTACGCAAAGCATCCAAACAGTACCATTCGCCAATTTTTTGTTCTTCAAGTTTAAGTGAACAATGAGCCCCAATGGTTAATCCTTTATCGGAAATTATTTGTAATTTTCGACAAGTAGAACAATGAATGGAACAGGTAGACGGTTGAAATCTTTGTATATATTGCTTCTATATAATCTAAGAAACATATATGCAAAGCATCCAAACAGTACCATTCGCCAATTTTTTGTTCTTCAAGTTTAAGTGAACAACGAGCCCCATTGATAATCATGAAACGGAAATTATTTGTAACTTTTTACAAGTAGAACAATGAATAGAACAGGTAGACGGTTGAAATCTTTGTATATATTGCTTCTATATAGTATAAGAAACATATATGCAAAGCATCCAAACAGTACAATTCGTCAATTTTTTGTTCTTCAAGTTTAAGTGAACTACGAGCCCCATTGTTAATCCTTTAACGGAAATTAATTGTAACTTTCTACAAGTAGAACAATGATTGGAACACGTAGACGGTTGAAATCTTTGTATATATTGCTTCTATATTGTCTAAGAAACATATATGCAAAGCATCCAAACAGTACAATTCGCCAATTTATTGTTCTTCAAGTTTAAGTGAACAACGAGCCCCATTGTTAATCCTTTAAAGGAAATTATTTGTAAATTTCGACAAGTAGAACAATGATTGGAACACGTAGACGGTTGAAATCTTTGTATATATTGCTTCCATATAGTCTAAGAGACATGTACGCAAAGCATCCAAACAGTACCATTCGCCAATTTTTTGTTCTTCAAGTTTAAGTGAACAATGAGCCCCAATGGTTAATCCTTTATCGGAAATTATTTGTAACTTTCGGCAAGTAGAACAATGAATGGAACAGGTAGACGGTTGAAATCAATGTATATATTGCTTCTATATAGTCTAAGAAACATATATGCAAAGCATCCAAACAGTACAATTCGCCAATTTATTGTTCTTCAAGTTTAAGTGAACAACGAGCCCCATCGTTAATACTTTAAAGGAAATTATTTGTAAATTTCGACAAGTAGAACAATGATTGGAACACGTAGATGGTTGAAATCTTTGTATATATTGCTTTCATATAGTCTAAGAAACATGTACGCAAAGCATCCAAACAGTACCATTCGCCAATTTTTTGGTCTTCAAGTTTAAGTGAACAATGAGCCCCAATGGTTAATCCATTATCGGAAATTATTTGTAATTTTCGACAAGTAGAACAATGAATGGAACAGGTAGACGGTTGAAATATTTGTATATATTGCTTCTATATAGTATAAGAAACATATATGCAAAGCATCCAAACAGTACAATTCGCCAATTTTTTGTTCTTCAAGTTTAAGTGAACAATGAGCCCCAATGGTTAATCCGTTATCGGAAATTATTTGTAACTTTCGACAAGTAGAACAATGAATGGAACAGGTAGACTGTTGAAATCTTTGTATATATTGCTTCTATATAGTCTAAGAAACATATATGCAAAGCATCCAAACAGTACAATTCGCCAATTATTTGTTCTTCAAGTTTAAGTAAACTACGATCCCCATTGTTAATCCCTTAACGGAAATTATTTGAAACTTTCGACAAGTAGAACAGTGAATGGAACAGGTAGACGGTTGAAATCTTTGTACATATTGCTTCTATATAGTATAAGAATCATCTGTGCAAATCATCCAAACAGTACATGTCGCCAATTTTTTGTTCTTCAAGTTTAAGTGAACTACGAGCCCCATTGTTAATCCTTTAACAGAAATTATTTGTAAATTTCGACAAGTAGAACAATGAATGGATCAGGTAGACGGTTGAAATCATTGTATATATTGCTTCTATATAATCTACGAAACATATATGCAAAGCATCCAAACAGTACAATTCACCAATTTTTTGTTCTTCAAGTTTAAGTGAACTACGAGCCCCCTTGTTAATCCTTTAACGGAAATTAATTGTAACTTTCGACAAGTAGAACAGTGAATGGAACAGGTAGACGGTTGAAATCTTTGTATATATTGCTTCTATATAGTATAAGAAACATATATGCAAAGCATCCAAACAGTACAATTCGCCAATTTTTTGTTCTTCAAGTTTAAGTGAACAATGTGCCCCAATGGTTAATCCGTTAACGGAAATTATTTGTAACTTTCGACAAGTAGAACAATGAATGGAACAGGTAGATGGCTGAAATCTTTGTATATATTGCTTCTATATAGTCTAAGAAACATATATGCAAAGCATCCAAACAGTACAATTCGCCAATTTTTTGTTCTTCAAGTTTAAGTGAACAATGAGCCCCAATGATTAATCCTTTATCGGAAATTAATTGTAACTTTCGACAAGTAGAACAATGAATGGAACAGGTAGACGGTTGAAATCATTGTATATATTGCTTCTATATAGTCTAAGAAACATATATGCAAAGCATCCAAACAGTACCATTCGCCAATTTTTTGTTCTTCAAGTTTAAGTGAACAATGAGCACCAATGGTTAATACTTTATCGGAAATTATTTGTAATTTTCGACAAGTAGAACAATGAATGGAACAGTTAGACGGTTGAAATATTTGTATATATTGCTTCTATATAGTCTACGAAACATATATGCAAACATCCAAACAGTACAATTCGCCAATTTTTTGTTCTTCAAGTTTAAGTGAACAATGAGCCCCAATGGTTAATCCTTTATCGGAAATTATTTGTAAATTTCGACAAGTAGAACAATGAATGGAATAGGTAGACGGTTGAAATCATTGTATATATTGCTTCTAAATAGTCTAAGAAACATATATGCAAAGCATCCAAACAGTACAATTCGCCAATTTTTTGTTCTTCAAGTTTAAGTAAACTACGATCCCCATTGTTAATCCCTTAAAGGAAATTATTTGTAACTTTCGACAAGTAGAACAATGAATGGAATAGGTAGACGGTTGAAATCATTGTATATATTGCTTCTATATAGTCTAAGAAACATATATGCAAATCATCCAAACAGTACAATTTGCCAATTTCTTGTTCTTCAAGTTTAAGTAAACTACGATCCCCATTGTTAATCCCTTAACGGAAATTATTTGTATCTTTCGACAAGTAGATCAATGAATGGAACATGTAGACGGTTGAAATCTTTGTATATATTGCTTCTATATAGTATAAGAAACATATATGCAAAGCATCCAAACAGTACCATTCGCCAATTTTTTGTTCTTCAAGTTTAAGTGAACAATGAGCCCCAATGGTTAATCCTTTATCGGAAATTATTTGTAACTTTCGACAAGTAGAACAATGAATGGAACAGGTAGACGGTTGAAATCTTTGTATATATTGCTTCTATATGGTCTAAGAAACATATATGCAAAGCATCCAAACAGTACAATTCGCCAATTTTTTGTTCTTCAAGTTTAAGTGAACTACGAGCCCCATTGTTAATCCTTTAACGGAAATTAATTGTAACTTTCGACAAGTAGAACAATGAATGGAACAGGTAGACGGTTGAAATCTTTGTATATATTGCTTCTATATAGTCTAAGAAACATATATGCAAAGCATCCAAACAGTACAATTCGCCAATTTTTTGTTCTTCAAGTTTAAGTGAACAATGAGCCCCAATGGTTAATCCTTTATCGGAAATTATTTGTAAATTTCGACAAGTAGAACAATGAATGGAACAGGTAGACGGTTGAAATCATTGTATATATTGCTTCTATATAGTCTAAGAAACATATATGCAAAGCATCCAAACAGTACAATTCGACAATTTTTTGCTCTTCAAGTTTAAGTGAACTACGAGCCCCATTGTTAATCCTTTAAAGGAAATTATTTGTAAATTTCGGCAAGTAGAACAATGAATGGAATAGGTAGACGGTTGAAATCATTGTATATATTGCTTCTAAATAGTCTAAGAAACATATATGCAAAGCATCCAAACAGTACAATTCGCCAATTTTTTGTTCTTCACGTTTAAGTAAACTACGATCCCCATTGTTAATCCTTTAAAGGAAAATATTTGTAAATTTCGACAAGTAGAACAGTGAATGGAACAGGTAGACGGTTGAAATCTTTGTATATATTGCTTCTATATAGTATAAGAAACATATATGCAAAGCATCCAAACAGTACAATTCGCCAATTTTTTGTTCTTCAAGTTTAAGTGAACAATGAGCCCCAATGGTTAATCCGTTATCGGAAATTATTTGTAACTTTCGACAAGTAGAACAATGAATGGAACAGGTAGACGGTTGAAATCTTTGTATATATTGCTTCTATATAGTATAAGAAACATATATGCAAAGCATCCAAACAGTACCATTCGCCAATTTTTTGTTCTTCAAGTTTAAGTGAACTACGAGCCCCATTGTTAATCCTTTAAAGGAAATTATTTGTAAATTTCGACAACTAGAACAGTGAATCGAACAGGTAGACTGTTGAAATCATTGTATATATTGCTTCTATATAGTCTAAGAAACATATATGCAAAGCATCCAAACAGTACAATTCTCCAATTTTTTGTTATTCAAGTTTAAGTAAACTACGATCCCCATTGTTAATCCCTTAACGGAAATTATTTGTAACTTTCGACAAGTAGAACAATGAATGGGACTGGTAGACGGCTGAAATCTTTTTATATATTGCTTTTATATAGTCTAAGAAACATATATGCAAAGCATCCAAACAGTACAATTCGCCAATTTTTTGTTCTTCAAGTTTAAGTAAACTACGATCCCCATTGTTAATCCCTTAACGGAAATTATTTGTAACTTGCGACAAGTAGAACAATGAATGGAACAGGTAGACGGTTGAAATCAATGTATATATTGCTTCTTTATAGTCTAAGAAACATATATGCAAAGCATCCAAACAGTACCATACGCCACTTTTTTTTCTTCAAGTTTAAGTGAACAACGAGCCCCATTGTTAATCCTTTAAAGGAAATTATTTGTAAATTTCGACAAGTAGAACAATGATTGGAACACGTAGACGGTTGAAATCTTTGTATATGTTGCTTCCATATAGTCTAACAAACATGTATGCAAAGCATCCAAACAGTACAATTCGCCAATTTTTTGTTCTTCAAGTTTAAGTGAACTACGATCCCCATTGTTAATCCCTTAACGGAAATTATTTGTAACTTTCGACAAGTAGAACAGTGAATGGAAAAGGTAGACGGTTGAAATCTTTGTATATATTGCTTCTATATAGTCTAAGAAACATATATGCAAAGCATCCAAACAGTACAGTTCGCCAATTTTTTGTTCTTCAAGTTTAAGTGAACAATGAGCCCCAATGGTTAATCCTTTATCGGAAATTATTTGTAAATTTCGACAAGTAGAACAATGAATGGAATAGGTAGACGGTTGAAATCATTGTATATATTGCTTCTAAATAGTCTAAGAAACATATATGCAAAGCATCCAAACAGTACAATTCGCCAATTTTTTGTTCTTCAAGTTTAAGTAAACTACGATCCCCATTGTTAATCCCTTAAAGGAAATTATTTGTAACTTTCGACAAGTAGAACAATGAATGGAATAGGTAGACGGTTGAAATCATTGTATATATTGCTTCTATATAGTCTAAGAAACATATATGCAAATCATCCAAACAGTACAATTTGCCAATTTCTTGTTCTTCAAGTTTAAGTAAACTACGATCCCCATTGTTAATCCCTTAACGGAAATTATTTGTATCTTTCGACAAGTAGATCAATGAATGGAACATGTAGACGGTTGAAATCTTTGTATATATTGCTTCTATATAGTATAAGAAACATATATGCAAAGCATCCAAACAGTACCATTCGCCAATTTTTTGTTCTTCAAGTTTAAGTGAACAATGAGCCCCATTGTTAATCCTTTAACGGAAATTAATTGTAACTTTCGACAAGTAGAACAATGAATGGAACAGGTAGACGGTTGAAATCTTTGTATATATTGCTTCTATATAGTCTAAGAAACATATATGCAAAGCATCCAAACAGTACAATTCGCCAATTTATTGTTCTTCAAGTTTAAGTGAACAACGAGCCCCATTGTTAATCCTTTAAAGGAAATTATTTGTAACTTTCGACAAGTAGAACAATGAATGGAAAAGGTAGACGGTTGAAATCTTTGTATATATTGCTTCTATATAGTCTATGAAACATATATGCAAAGCATCCAAACAGTACAATTCGCCAATTTTTTGTTCTTCAAGTTTAAGTGAACAATGAACCCCAATGGTTAATCCGTTATCGGAAATTATTTGTAAATTTCGACAAGTAGAACAATGAATGGAACAGGTAGACTGTTGAAATCATTGTATATATTGCTTCTATATAGTCCAAGAAACATATATGCAAAGCGTCCAAACAGTACAGTTCGCCAATTTTTTGTTCTTCAAGTTTAAGTGAACAATGAGCCCCATTGTTAATTCTTTAAAGGAAATTATTTGTAAATTTCGGCAAGTAGAACAATGAATGGAATAGGTAGACTGTTGAAATCATTGTATATATTGCTTCTATATAGTCTAAGAAACATATATGCAAAGCATCCAAACAGTACAATTCTCCAATTTTTTGTTATTCAAGTTTAAGTAAACTACGATCCCCATTGTTAATCCCTTAACGGAAATTATTTGTAACTTTCGACAAGTAGAACAATGAATGGAACTGGTAGACGGTTGAAATCTTTTTATATATTGCTTTTATATAGTCTAAGAAACATATATGCAAAGCATCCAAACAGTACAACTCTCCAATTTTTTGTTCTTCAAGTTTAAGTAAACTACGATCCCCATTGTTAATCCCTTAACGGAAATTATTTGTAACTTTCGACAAGTAGAACAGTGAATGGAAAAGGTAGACGGTTGAAATCTTTGTATATATTGCTTCTATATAGTATAAGAAACATATATGCAAAGCATCCAAACAGTACAATTCGACAATTTTTTGTTCTTCAAGTTTAAGTGAACAATGAGCCCCAATGGTTAATCCGTTATCGGAAATTATTTGTAACTTTTGACAAGTAGAACAATGAATGGAACAGGTAGATGGTTGAAATCTTTGTATATATTGCTTCTATATTGTCTAAGAAACATATATGCAAAGCATCCAAACAGTACAGTTCGCCAATTTTTTGTTCTTCAAGTTTAAGTGAACAATGAGCCCCAATGGTTAATCCTTTATCGGAAATTATTTGTAAATTTCGACAAGTAGAACAATGAATGGAACAGGTAGCCGGTTGAAATCAATGTATATATTGCTTCTATATAGTCTAAGAAACATATATGCAAAGCATCCAAACAGTACCATTCGCCAATTTTTTGTTCTTCAAGTTTAAGTGAACAATGAGCCCCAATGGTTAAACCTTTATCGGAAATTATTTGTAACTTCCGACAAGTAGAACAATGAATGGAACAGGTAGACGGTTGAAATATTTGTATATATTGCTTCTATATAGTCTACGAAACATATATGTAAAGCATCCAAACAGTACAATTCGCCAATTTTTTGTTCTTCAAGTTTAAGTGAACAATGAGCCCCAATGGTTAAACCTTTATCGGAAATTATTTGTAACTTTCGACAAGTAGAACAATGAATGGAATAGGTAGACTGTTGAAATCTTTGTATATATTGCTTCTATATAGTATAAGAAACATATATGCAAAGCATCCGAACGGTACAATTCGCCAATTTTTTGTTCTTCAAGTTTAAGTGAACAATGAGCCCCAATGGTTAATCCGTTATCGGAAATTATTTGTAACTTTCGACAAGTAGAACAATGAATGGAACAGTTAGACGGTTGAAATATTTGTATATATTGCTTCTATATAGTCTACGAAACATATATGCAAAGCATCCAAACAGTACAATTCGCCAATTTTTTGTTCTTCAAGTTTAAGTGAACAATGAGCACCAATGGTTAATCCTTTAAAGGAAATTATTTGTAACTTTCGACAAGTAGAACAATGAATGGAACAGGTAGACGGTTGAAATCTTTGTTTATATTGCTTCTATATAGTCTAAGAAACATACATGCAAAGCATCCAAACAGTACCTTTCGCCAATTTTTTGTTCTTCAAGTTTAAGTGAACAATGAGCCCAAATGGTTAATCCGTTATCGGAAATTATTTGTAACTTTCGACAAGTAGAACAATGAATGGAAAAGGTAGACGGTTGAAATCTTTGTATATATTGCTTCTATATAGTCTAAGAAACATATATGCAAAGCATCCAAACAGTACCATTCGCCAATTTTTTGTTCTTCAAGTTTAAGTGAACAATGAGCACCAATGGTTAATCCTTTATCGGAAATTATTTGTAATTTTCGACAAATAGAACAATGAATGGAACAGTTAGACGGTTGAAATATTTGTATATATTGCTTCTATATAGTCTACGAAACATATATGTAAAGCATCCAAACAGTACAATTCGCCAATTTTTTGTTCTTCAAGTTTAAGTGAACTACGATCCCCATTGTTAATCCCTTAACGGAAATTATTTGTAACTTTCGACAAGTAGAACAGTGAATGGAACAGGTAGACGATTGAAATCTTTGTATATATTGCTTCTATATAGTATAAGAAACATATATGCAAAGCATCCGAACAGTACAATTCGCCAATTTTTTGTTCTTCAAGTTTAAGTGAACAATGAGCCCCAATGGTTAATCCGTTATCGGAAATTATTTGTAACTTTCGACAAGTAGAACAATGAATGGAACAGTTAGACGGTTGAAATATTTGTATATATTGCTTCTATATAGTCTAAGAAACATATATGCAAAGCATCCAAACAGTACCATTCGCCAATTTTTTGTTCTTCAAGTTTAAGTGAACAATGAGCCCCAATGGTTAATCCTTTAACGGAAATTATTTGTAATTTTCGACAAGTAGAACAATGAATGGAACAGTTAGACGGTTGAAATATTTGTATATATTGCTTCTATATAGTATAGGAAACATATATGCAAAGCATCCAAACAGTACAATTCGCCAATTTTTTGTTCTTCAAGTTTAAGTGAACAATGAGCCCCAATGGTTAATCCGTTATCGGAAATTATTTGTAACTTTCGACAAGTAGAACAATGAATGGAACAGGTAGACGGTTGAAATCTTTGTATATATTGCTTCTATATAGTATAAGAAACATATATGCAAAGCATCCAAACAGTACCATTCGCCAATTTTTTGTTCTTCAAGTTTAAGTGAACTACGAGCCCCATTGTTAATCCTTTAAAGGAAATTATTTGTAAATTTCGGCAAGTAGAACAATGATTGGAATAGGTAGACGGTTGAAATCATTGTATATATTGCTTCTATATAGTCTAAGAAACATATATGCAAATCATCCAAACAGTACAATTCGCCAATTTCTTGTTCTTCAAGTTTAAGTAAACTACGATCCCCATTGTTAATCCCTTAACGGAAATTATTTGTAACTTGCGACAAGTAGAACAATGAATGGAACAGGTAGACGGTTGAAATCAATGTATATATTGCTTCTTTATAGTCTAAGAAACATATATGCAAAGCATCCAAACAGTACCATACGCCACTTTTTTTTCTTCAAGTTTAAGTGAACAACGAGCCCCATTGTTAATCCTTTAAAGGAAATTATTTGTAAATTTCGACAAGTAGAACAATGATTGGAACACGTAGACGGTTGAAATCTTTGTATATGTTGCTTCCATATAGTCTAACAAACATGTATGCAAAGCATCCAAACAGTACAATTCGCCAATTTTTTGTTCTTCAAGTTTTATTGAACTACGATCCCCATTGTTAATCCCTTAACGGAAATTATTTGTAACTTTCGACAAGTAGAACAGTGAATGGAAAAGGTAGACGGTTGAAATCTTTGTATATATTGCTTCTATATAGTATAAGAAACATATATGCAAAGCATCCAAACAGTACAATTCGACAATTTTTTGTTCTTCAAGTTTAAGTGAACAATGAGCCCCAATGGTTAATCCGTTATCGGAAATTATTTGTAACTTTTGACAAGTAGACCAATGAATGGAACAGGTAGATGGTTGAAATCTTTGTATATATTGCTTCTATATAGTCTAAGAAACATATATGCAAAGCATCCAAACAGTACAGTTCGCCAATTTTTTGTTCTTCAAGTTTAAGTGAACAATGAGCCCCAATGGTTAATCCTTTATCGGAAATTATTTGTAAATTTCGACAAGTAGAACAATGAATGGAACAGGTAGCCGGTTGAAATCTTTGTATATATTGCTTCTATGTAGTCTAAGAAACATATATGCAAAGCATCCAAACAGTACAATTCGCCAATTTTTTGTTCTTCAAGTTTAAGTGAACAATGAGCCCAAATGGTTAATCCGTTATCGGAAATTATTTGTAACTTTCGACAAGTAGAACAATGAATGGAAAAGGTAGACGGTTGAAATCTTTGTATATATTGCTTCTATATAGTCTTAGAAACATATATGCAAAGCATCCAAACAGTACCATTCGCCAATTTTTTGTTCTTCAAGTTTAAGTGAACAATGAGCCCCAATGGTTAAACCTTTATCGGAAATTATTTGTAACTTTCGACAAGTAGAACAATGAATGGAACAGGTAGACGGTTGAAATATTTGTATATATTGCTTCTATATAGTCTAAGAAACATATATGCAAAGCATCCAAACAGTACCATTCGCCAATTTTTTGTTCTTCAAGTTTAAGTGAACTACGAGCCCCATTGTTAATCCTTTAACGGAAATTAATTGTAACTTTCGACAAGTAGAACAATGAATGGAACAGGTAGACGGTTGAAATCTTTGTATATATTGCTTCTATATAGTCTAAGAAACATATATGCAAAGCATCCAAACAGTACAATTCGCCAATTTATTGTTCTTCAAGTTTAAGTGAACAACGAGCCCCATTGTTAATCCTTTAAAGGAAATTATTTGTAACTTTCGACAAGTAGAACAATGAATGGAACAGGTAGACGGTTGAAATCTTTGTATATATTGCTTCTATATAGTCTATGAAACATATATGCAAAGCATCCAAACAGTACAATTCGCCAATTTTTTGTTCGTCAAGTTTAAGTGAACAATGAGCCCCAATGGTTAATCGTTTATCGGAAATTATTTGTAAATTACGACAAGTAGAACAATGAATGGAACAGGTAGACGGTTGAAATCATTGTATATATTGCTTCTATATAGTCTAAGAAACATATATGCAAAGCATCCAAACAGTACAATTCGACAATTTTTTGCTCTTCAAGTTTAAGTGAACTACGAGCCCCATTGTTAATCCTTTAAAGGAAATTATTTGTAAATTTCGGCAAGTAGAACAATGAATGGAATAGGTAGACGGTTGAAATCATTGTATATATTGCTTCTAAATAGTCTAAGAAACATATATGCAAAGCATCCAAACAGTACAATTCGCCAATTTTTTGTTCTTCACGTTTAAGTAAACTACGATCCCCATTGTTAATCCTTTAAAGGAAAATATTTGTAAATTTCGACAAGTAGAACAGTGAGTGGAACAGGTAGACGTTTGAAATCTTTGTATATATTGCTTCTATATAGTATAAGAAACATATATGCAAAGCATCCAAACAGTACAATTCGCCAATTTTTTGTTCTTCAAGTTTAAGTGAACAATGAACCCCAATGGTTAATCCGTTATCGGAAATTATTTGTAAATTTCGACAAGTAGAACAATGAATGGAACAGGTAGACTGTTGAAATCATTGTATATATTGCTTCTATATAGTCCAAGAAACATATATGCAAAGCGTCCAAACAGTACAATTCGCCAATTTTTTGTTATTCAAGTTTAAGTAAACTACGATCCCCATTGTTAATCCCTTAACGGAAATTATTTGTAACTTTCGACAAGTAGAACAATGAATGGAACTGGTAGACGGTTGAAATCTTTTTATATATTGCTTTTATATAGTCTAAGAAACATATATGCAAAGCATCCAAACAGTACAACTCGCCAATTTTTTGTTCTTCAAGTTTAAGTAAACTACGATCCCCATTGTTAATCCCTTAACGGAAATTATTTGTAACTTTCGACAAGTAGAACAATGAATGGAACAGGTAGACGGTTGAAATCTTTGTATATATTGCTTCTATGTAGTCTAAGAAACATATATGCAAAGCATCCACACAGTATCATTCGCCAATTTTTTGTTCTTCAAGTTTAAGTGAACAATGAGCCCCAATGGTTAATCCTTTAACGGAAATTATTTGTAAATATCGACAAGTAGAACAATGAATGGAACAGGTAGACGGTTGAAATCTTTGTTTATATTGCTTCTATATAGTCTAAGAAACATATATGCAAAGCATCCAAACAGTACCATTCGCCAATTTTTTGTTCTTCAAGTTTAAGTGAACAATGAGCCCAAATGGTTAATCCGTTATCGGAAATTATTTGTAATTTTCGACAAATAGAACAATGAATGGAACAGTTAGACGGTTGAAATATTTGTATATATTGCTTCTATATAGTCTACGAAACATATATGTAAAGCATCCAAACAGTACAATTCGCCAATTTTTTGTTCTTCAAGTTTAAGTGAACTACGATCCCCATTGTTAATCCCTTAACGGAAATTATTTGTAACTTTCGACAAGTAGAACAGTGAATGGAACAGGTAGACGGTTGAAATATTTGTATATATTGCTTCTATATAGTATAGGAAACATATATGCAAAGCATCCAAACAGTACAATTCGCCAATTTTTTGTTCTTCAAGTTTAAGTGAACAATGAGCCCCAATGGTTAATCCGTTATCGGAAATTATTTGTAACTTTCGACAAGTAGAACAATGAATGGAACAGGTAGACGGTTGAAATCTTTGTATATATTGCTTCTATATAGTATAAGAAACATATATGCAAAGCATCCAAACAGTACCATTCGCCAATTTTTTGTTCTTCAAGTTTAAGTGAACTACGAGCCCCATTGTTAATCCTTTAAAGGAAATTATTTGTAAATTTCGAAAAGTAGAACAGTGAATCGATCAGGTAGACGGTGGAAATCTTTGTATATATTGCTTCTATATAGTCTAAGAAACATATATGCAAATCATCCAAACAGTACAATTCGCCAATTATTTGATCTTCAAGTTTAAGTGAACTACGAGCCCCATTGTTAATACTTTAACGGAAATTATTTGTAACTTGCGACAAGTAGAACAATGAATGGAATAGGTAGACGGTTGAAATCATTGTATATATTGCTTCTATATAGTCTAAGAAACATATATGCAAATCATCCAAACAGTACAATTCGCCAATTTCTTGTTCTTCAAGTTTAAGTAAACTACGATCCCCATTATTAATCCCTTAACGGAAATTATTTGTAACTTGCGACAAGTAGAACAATGAATGGAACAGGTAGACGGTTGAAATCAATGTATATATTGCTTCTTTATAGTCTAAGAAACATATATGCAAAGCATCCAAACAGTACCATACGCCACTTTTTTGTTCTTCAAGTTTAAGTGAACAACGAGCCCCATTGTTAATCCTTTAAAGGAAATTATTTGTAAATTTCGACAAGTAGAACAATGATTGGAACACGTAGACGGTTGAAATCTTTGTATATGTTGCTTCCATATAGTCTAACAAACATGTACGCAAAGCATCCAAACAGTACAATTCGCCAATTTTTTGTTCTTCAATTTTAAGTGAACTACGATCCCCATTGTTAATCCCTTAACGGAAATTATTTGTAACTTTCGACAAGTAGAACAGTGAATGGAACAGGTAGACGGTTGAAATCTTTGTATATATTGCTTCTATATAGTATAAGAAACATATATGCAAAGCATCCAAACAGTACAATTCGCCAATTTTTTGTTCTTCAAGTTTAAGTGAACAATGAGCCCCAATGGTTAATCCGTTATCGGATATTATTTGTAACTTTCGACAAGTAGAACAATGAATGGAACAGGTAGATGGTTGAAATCTTTGTATATATTGCTTCTATATAGTCTAAGAAACATATATGCAAATCATCCAAACAGTACAATTCGCCAATTATTTGATCTTCAAGTTTAAGTGAACAATGAGCCCCAATGGTTAATCCGTTATCGGAAATTATTTGTAACTTTGGCAAGTAGAACAATGAATGGAAAAGGTAGACGGTTGAAATCTTTGTATATATTGCTTCTATATAGTCTAAGAAACATATATGCAAAGCATCCAAACAGTACTATGCGCCAATTTTTTGTTCTTCAAGTTTAAGTGAACAATGAGCACCAATGGTTAATCCTTTAAAGGAAATTATTTGTAATTTTCGACAAGTAGAACAATGAATGGAACAGTTAGACGGTTGAAATATTTGTATATATTGCTTCTATATAGTCTACGAAACATATATGCAAAGCATCCAAACAGTACAATTCGCCAATTTTTTGTTCTTTAAGTTTAAGTGAACTACGATCCCCATTGTTAATCCCTTAACGGAAATTATTTGTATCTTTCGACAAGTAGAACAGTGAATGGAACAGGTAGACGATTGAAATCTTTGTATATATTGCTTCTATATAGTATAAGAAACATATATGCAAAGCATCCAAACAGTACAATTCGCCAATTTTTTGTTCTTCAAGTTTAAGTGAACAATGAGCCCCAATGGTTAATCCGTTATCGGAAATTATTTGTAACTTTTGACAAGTAGAACAATGAATGGGACAGGTAGATGGTTGAAATCTTTGTATATATTGCTTCTATGTAGTCTAAGAAACATATATGCAAAGCATCCAAACAGTACAATTCGCCAATTTTTTGTTCTTCAAGTTTAAGTGAACAATGAGCCCAAATGGTTAATCCGTTATCGGAAATTATTCGTAACTTTCGACAAGTAGAACAATGAATGGAAAAGGTAGACGGTTGAAATCTTTGTATATATTGCTTCTATATAGTCTAAGAAACATATATGCAAAGCATCCAAACAGTACAATTCGCCAATTTTTTGTTCTTTAAGTTTAAGTGAACTACGATCCCCATTGTTAATCCCTTAACGGAAATTATTTGTATCTTTCGACAAGTAGAACAGTGAATGGAACAGGTAGACGATTGAAATCTTTGTATATATTGCTTCTATATAGTCTACGAAACATATATGCAAAGCATCCAAACAGTACAATTCGCCAATTTTTTGTTCTTTAAGTTTAAGTGAACTACGATCCCCATTGTTAATCCCTTAACGGAAATTATTTGTATCTTTCGACAAGTAGAACAGTGAATGGAACAGGTAGACGATTGAAATCTTTGTATATATTGCTTCTATATAGTATAAGAAACATATATGCAAAGCATCCAAACAGTACAATTCGCCAATTTTTTGTTCTTCAAGTTTAAGTGAACAATGAGCCCCAATGGTTAATCCGTTATCGGAAATTAGTTGTAAATTACGACAAGTAGAACAATGAATGGAACAGGTAGACGGTTGAAATCATTGTATATATTGCTTCTATATAGTCTAAGAAACATATATGCAAAGCATCCAAACAGTACAATTCGACAATTTTTTGCTCTTCAAGTTTAAGTGAACTACGAGCCCCATTGTTAATCCTTTAAAGGAAATTATTTGTAAATTTCGGCAAGTAGAACAATGAATGGAACAGTTAGACGGTTGAAATATTTGTATATATTGCTTCTATATAGTCTAAGAAACATATATGCATGCATCCAAACAGTACCATTCGCCAATTTTTTGTTCTTCATGTTTAAGTGAACAATGAGCCCCAATGGTTAATCCGTTATCGGAAATTATTTTTAATTTTCGACAAGTAGAACAATGAATGGAACAGTTAGACGGTTGAAATATTTGTTCCATATTGCTTCTATATAGTCTACGAAACATATATGCAAAGCATCCAAACAGTACAATTCGCAAATTTTTTGTTCTTCAAGTTTAAGTGAACAATGAGCCCCATTGTTAATCCATTATCGGAAATTATTTGTAATTTTCGACATGTAGAACAGTGAATGGAACAGGTAGACGGTTGAAATCTTTGTATATATTGCTTCTATATAGTCTAAGAAACATATATGCAAAGCATCCAAACAGTACCATTCGCCAATTTTTTGTTCTTCATGTTTAAGTGAACTACGAGCCCCATTGTTAATCCTTTAAAGGAAATTATTTGTAAATTTCGGCAAGTAGAACAATGAATGGAATAGGTAGACGTTTGAAATCATTGTATATATTGCTTCTATATAGTCTAAGAAACATATATGCAAATCATCCAAACAGTACAATTCGCAAATTTCTTGTTCTTCATGTTTAAGTGAACTACGAGCCCCATTGTTAATCCTTTAAAGGAAATTATTTGTAAATTTCGGCAAGTAGAACAATGAATGGAATAGGTAGACGGTTGAAATCATTGTATATATTGCTTCTATATAGTCTAAGAAACATATATGCAAATCATCCAAACAGTACAATTCGCCAATTATTTGATCTTCAAGTTTAAGTGAACTACGAGCCCCATTGTTAATACTTTAACGGAAATTATTTGTACCTTGCGACAAGTAGAACAATGAATGGAACAGGTAGACGGTTGAAATCTTTGTATATATTGCTTCTATATAGTATAAGAAACATATATGCAAAGCATCCAAACAGTACCATTCGCCAATTTTTTGTTCTTCAAGTTTAAGTGAACTACGAGCCCCATTGTTAATCCTTTAAAGGAAATTATTTGTAAATTTCGAAAAGTAGAACAGTGAATCGATCAGGTAGACGGTGGAAATCTTTGTATATATTGCTTCTATATAGTCTAAGAAACATATATGCAAATCATCCAAACAGTACAATTCGCCAATTATTTGATCTTCAAGTTTAAGTGAACTACGAGCCCCATTGTTAATACTTTAACGGAAATTATTTGTAACTTGCGACAAGTAGAACAATGAATGGAATAGGTAGACGGTTGAAATCATTGTATATATTGCTTCTATATAGTCTAAGAAACATATATGCAAATCATCCAAACAGTACAATTCGCCAATTTCTTGTTCTTCAAGTTTAAGTAAACTACGATCCCCATTATTAATCCCTTAACGGAAATTATTTGTAACTTGCGACAAGTAGAACAATGAATGGAACAGGTAGACGGTTGAAATCAATGTATATATTGCTTCTTTATAGTCTAAGAAACATATATGCAAAGCATCCAAACAGTACCATACGCCACTTTTTTGTTCTTCAAGTTTAAGTGAACAACGAGCCCCATTGTTAATCCTTTAAAGGAAATTATTTGTAAATTTCGACAAGTAGAACAATGATTGGAACACGTAGACGGTTGAAATCTTTGTATATGTTGCTTCCATATAGTCTAACAAACATGTACGCAAAGCATCCAAACAGTACAATTCGCCAATTTTTTGTTCTTCAATTTTAAGTGAACTACGATCCCCATTGTTAATCCCTTAACGGAAATTATTTGTAACTTTCGACAAGTAGAACAGTGAATGGAACAGGTAGACGGTTGAAATCTTTGTATATATTGCTTCTATATAGTATAAGAAACATATATGCAAAGCATCCAAACAGTACAATTCGCCAATTTTTTGTTCTTCAAGTTTAAGTGAACAATGAGCCCCAATGGTTAATCCGTTATCGGATATTATTTGTAACTTTCGACAAGTAGAACAATGAATGGAACAGGTAGATGGTTGAAATCTTTGTATATATTGCTTCTATATAGTCTAAGAAACATATATGCAAATCATCCAAACAGTACAATTCGCCAATTATTTGATCTTCAAGTTTAAGTGAACTACGAGCCCCATTGTTAATACTTTAACGGAAATTATTTGTAACTTGCGACAAGTAGAACAATGAATGGAACAGGTAGACGGTTGAAATCTTTGTATATATTGCTTCTATATAGTCTAAGAAACATATATGCAAAGCATCCAAACAGTACAATTCGCCAATTTTTTGTTCTTCAAGTTTAAGTGAACAATGAGCCCCAATGGTTAATCCGTTATCGGAAATTATTTGTAACTTTGGCAAGTAGAACAATGAATGGAAAAGGTAGACGGTTGAAATCTTTGTATATATTGCTTCTATATAGTCTAAGAAACATATATGCAAAGCATCCAAACAGTACTATGCGCCAATTTTTTGTTCTTCAAGTTTAAGTGAACAATGAGCACCAATGGTTAATCCTTTAAAGGAAATTATTTGTAATTTTCGACAAGTAGAACAATGAATGGAACAGTTAGACGGTTGAAATATTTGTATATATTGCTTCTATATAGTCTACGAAACATATATGCAAAGCATCCAAACAGTACAATTCGCCAATTTTTTGTTCTTTAAGTTTAAGTGAACTACGATCCCCATTGTTAATCCCTTAACGGAAATTATTTGTATCTTTCGACAAGTAGAACAGTGAATGGAACAGGTAGACGATTGAAATCTTTGTATATATTGCTTCTATATAGTATAAGAAACATATATGCAAAGCATCCAAACAGTACAATTCGCCAATTTTTTGTTCTTCAAGTTTAAGTGAACAATGAGCCCCAATGGTTAATCCGTTATCGGAAATTATTTGTAACTTTTGACAAGTAGAACAATGAATGGGACAGGTAGATGGTTGAAATCTTTGTATATATTGCTTCTATGTAGTCTAAGAAACATATATGCAAAGCATCCAAACAGTACAATTCGCCAATTTTTTGTTCTTCAAGTTTAAGTGAACAATGAGCCCAAATGGTTAATCCGTTATCGGAAATTATTCGTAACTTTCGACAAGTAGAACAATGAATGGAAAAGGTAGACGGTTGAAGTCTTTGTATATATTGCTTCTATATAGTCTAAGAAACATATATGCAAAGCATCCAAACAGTACAATTCGCCAATTTTTTGTTCTTTAAGTTTAAGTGAACTACGATCCCCATTGTTAATCCCTTAACGGAAATTATTTGTATCTTTCGACAAGTAGAACAGTGAATGGAACAGGTAGACGATTGAAATCTTTGTATATATTGCTTCTATATAGTCTACGAAACATATATGCAAAGCATCCAAACAGTACAATTCGCCAATTTTTTGTTCTTTAAGTTTAAGTGAACTACGATCCCCATTGTTAATCCCTTAACGGAAATTATTTGTATCTTTCGACAAGTAGAACAGTGAATGGAACAGGTAGACGATTGAAATCTTTGTATATATTGCTTCTATATAGTATAAGAAACATATATGCAAAGCATCCAAACAGTACAATTCGCCAATTTTTTGTTCTTCAAGTTTAAGTGAACAATGAGCCCCAATGGTTAATCCGTTATCGGAAATTAGTTGTAAATTACGACAAGTAGAACAATGAATGGAACAGGTAGACGGTTGAAATCATTGTATATATTGCTTCTATATAGTCTAAGAAACATATATGCAAAGCATCCAAACAGTACAATTCGACAATTTTTTGCTCTTCAAGTTTAAGTGAACTACGAGCCCCATTGTTAATCCTTTAAAGGAAATTATTTGTAAATTTCGGCAAGTAGAACAATGAATGGAACAGTTAGACGGTTGAAATATTTGTATATATTGCTTCTATATAGTCTAAGAAACATATATGCATGCATCCAAACAGTACCATTCGCCAATTTTTTGTTCTTCATGTTTAAGTGAACAATGAGCCCCAATGGTTAATCCGTTATCGGAAATTATTTGTAATTTTCGACAAGTAGAACAATGAATGGAACAGTTAGACGGTTGAAATATTTGTTCCATATTGCTTCTATATAGTCTACGAAACATATATGCAAAGCATCCAAACAGTACAATTCGCAAATTTTTTGTTCTTCAAGTTTAAGTGAACAATGAGCCCCATTGTTAATCCATTATCGGAAATTATTTGTAATTTTCGACATGTAGAACAGTGAATGGAACAGGTAGACGGTTGAAATCTTTGTATATATTGCTTCTATATAGTCTAAGAAACATATATGCAAAGCATCCAAACAGTACCATTCGCCAATTTTTTGTTCTTCATGTTTAAGTGAACTACGAGCCCCATTGTTAATCCTTTAAAGGAAATTATTTGTAAATTTCGGCAAGTAGAACAATGAATGGAATAGGTAGACGTTTGAAATCATTGTATATATTGCTTCTATATAGTCTAAGAAACATATATGCAAATCATCCAAACAGTACAATTCGCAAATTTCTTGTTCTTCATGTTTAAGTGAACTACGAGCCCCATTGTTAATCCTTTAAAGGAAATTATTTGTAAATTTCGGCAAGTAGAACAATGAATGGAATAGGTAGACGGTTGAAATCATTGTATATATTGCTTCTATATAGTCTAAGAAACATATATGCAAATCATCCAAACAGTACAATTCGCCAATTTCTTGTTCTTCAAGTTTAAGTAAACTACGATCCCCATTGTTAATCCCTTAACGGAAATTATTTGTAACTTGCGACAAGTAGAACAATGAATGGAACAGGTAGACGGTTGAAATCAATGTATATATTGCTTCTTTATAGTCTAAGAAACATATATGCAAAGCATCCAAACAGTACCATATGCCACTTTTTTGTTCTTCAAGTTTAAGTGAACAACGAGCCCCATTGTTAATCCTTTAAAGGAAATTATTTGTAAATTTCGACAAGTAGAACAATGATTGGAACACGTAGACGGTTGAAATCTTTGTATATGTTGCTTCCATATAGTCTAACAAACATGTACGCAAAGCATCCAAACAGTACAATTCGCCAATTTTTTGTTCTTCAATTTTAAGTGAACTACGATCCCCATTGTTAATCCCTTAACGGAAATTATTTGTAACTTTCGACAAGTAGAACAGTGAATGGAACAGGTAGACGGTTGAAATCTTTGTATATATTGCTTCTATATAGTATAAGAAACATATATGCAAAGCATCCAAACAGTACAATTCGCCAATTTTTTGTTCTTCAAGTTTAAGTGAACAATGAGCCCCAATGGTTAATCCGTTATCGGATATTATTTGTAACTTTCGACAAGTAGAACAATGAATGGAACAGGTAGATGGTTGAAATCTTTGTATATATTGCTTCTATATAGTCTAAGAAACATATATGCAAATCATCCAAACAGTACAATTCGCCAATTATTTGATCTTCAAGTTTAAGTGAACTACGAGCCCCATTGTTAATACTTTAACGGAAATTATTTGTAACTTGCGACAAGTAGAACAATGAATGGAACAGGTAGACGGTTGAAATCTTTGTATATATTGCTTCTATATAGTCTAAGAAACATATATGCAAAGCATCCAAACAGTACAATTCGCCAATTTTTTGTTCTTCAAGTTTAAGTGAACAATGAGCCCCAATGGTTAATCCGTTATCGGAAATTATTTGTAACTTTGGCAAGTAGAACAATGAATGGAAAAGGTAGACGGTTGAAATCTTTGTATATATTGCTTCTATATAGTCTAAGAAACATATATGCAAAGCATCCAAACAGTACTATGCGCCAATTTTTTGTTCTTCAAGTTTAAGTGAACAATGAGCACCAATGGTTAATCCTTTAAAGGAAATTATTTGTAATTTTCGACAAGTAGAACAATGAATGGAACAGTTAGACGGTTGAAATATTTGTATATATTGCTTCTATATAGTCTACGAAACATATATGCAAAGCATCCAAACAGTACAATTCGCCAATTTTTTGTTCTTTAAGTTTAAGTGAACTACGATCCCCATTGTTAATCCCTTAACGGAAATTATTTGTATCTTTCGACAAGTAGAACAGTGAATGGAACAGGTAGACGATTGAAATCTTTGTATATATTGCTTCTATATAGTATAAGAAACATATATGCAAAGCATCCAAACAGTACAATTCGCCAATTTTTTGTTCTTCAAGTTTAAGTGAACAATGAGCCCCAATGGTTAATCCGTTATCGGAAATTATTTGTAACTTTTGACAAGTAGAACAATGAATGGGACAGGTAGATGGTTGAAATCTTTGTATATATTGCTTCTATGTAGTCTAAGAAACATATATGCAAAGCATCCAAACAGTACAATTCGCCAATTTTTTGTTCTTCAAGTTTAAGTGAACAATGAGCCCAAATGGTTAATCCGTTATCGGAAATTATTTGTAACTTTCGACAAGTAGAACAATGAATGGAAAAGGTAGACGGTTGAAATCTTTGTATATATTGCTTCTATATAGTCTAAGAAACATATATGCAAAGCATCCAAACAGTACCATTCGCCAATTTTTTGTTCTTCAAGTTTAAGTGAACAATGTGCCCCAATGGTTAATCCTTTATCGGAAATTATTTGTAATTTTCGACAAGTAGAACAATGAATGGAACAGTTAGACGGTTGAAATATTTGTATATATTGCTTCTATATAGTCTAAGAAACATATATGCATGCATCCAAACAGTACCATTCGCCAATTTTTTGTTCTTCATGTTTAAGTGAACAATGAGCCCCAATGGTTAATCCGTTATCGGAAATTATTTGTAATTTTCGACAAGTAGAACAATGAATGGAACAGTTAGACGGTTGAAATATTTGTTCCATATTGCTTCTATATAGTCTACGAAACATATATGCAAAGCATCCAAACAGTACAATTCGCAAATTTTTTGTTCTTCAAGTTTAAGTGAACAATGAGCCCCATTGTTAATCCATTATCGGAAATTATTTGTAACTTTCGACATGTAGAACAGTGAATGGAACAGGTAGACGGTTGAAATCTTTGTATATATTGCTTCTATATAGTCTAAGAAACATATATGCAAAGCATCCAAACAGTACCATTCGCCAATTTTTTGTTCTTCATGTTTAAGTGAACTACGAGCCCCATTGTTAATCCTTTAAAGGAAATTATTTGTAAATTTCGGCAAGTAGAACAATGAATGGAATAGGTAGACGTTTGAAATCATTGTATATATTGCTTCTATATAGTCTAAGAAACATATATGCAAAGCATCCAAACAGTACCATTCGCCAATTTTTTGTTCTTCAAGTTTAAGTGAACTACGAGCCCCATTGTTAATCCTTTAACGGAAATTAATTGTAACTTTCGACAAGTAGAACAATGAATGGAACAGGTAGACGGTTGAAATCTTTGTATATATTGCTTCTATATAGTCTAAGAAACATATATGCAAAGCATCCAAACAGTACAATTCGCCAATTTATTGTTCTTCAAGTTTAAGTGAACAACGAGCCCCATTGTTAATCCTTTAAAGGAAATTATTTGTAACTTTCGACAAGTAGAACAATGAATGGAACAGGTAGACGGTTGAAATCTTTGTATATATTGCTTCTATATAGTCTATGAAACATATATGCAAAGCATCCAAACAGTACAATTCGCCAATTTTTTGTTCGTCAAGTTTAAGTGAACAATGAGCCCCAATGGTTAATCGTTTATCGGAAATTATTTGTAAATTACGACAAGTAGAACAATGAATGGAACAGGTAGACGGTTGAAATCATTGTATATATTGCTTCTATATAGTCTAAGAAACATATATGCAAAGCATCCAAACAGTACAATTCGACAATTTTTTGCTCTTCAAGTTTAAGTGAACTACGAGCCCCATTGTTAATCCTTTAAAGGAAATTATTTGTAAATTTCGGCAAGTAGAACAATGAATGGAATAGGTAGACGGTTGAAATCATTGTATATATTGCTTCTAAATAGTCTAAGAAACATATATGCAAAGCATCCAAACAGTACAATTCGCCAATTTTTTGTTCTTCACGTTTAAGTAAACTACGATCCCCATTGTTAATCCTTTAAAGGAAAATATTTGTAAATTTCGACAAGTAGAACAGTGAGTGGAACAGGTAGACGTTTGAAATCTTTGTATATATTGCTTCTATATAGTATAAGAAACATATATGCAAAGCATCCAAACAGTACAATTCGCCAATTTTTTGTTCTTCAAGTTTAAGTGAACAATGAACCCCAATGGTTAATCCGTTATCGGAAATTATTTGTAAATTTCGACAAGTAGAACAATGAATGGAACAGGTAGACTGTTGAAATCATTGTATATATTGCTTCTATATAGTCCAAGAAACATATATGCAAAGCGTCCAAACAGTACAATTCGCCAATTTTTTGTTATTCAAGTTTAAGTAAACTACGATCCCCATTGTTAATCCCTTAACGGAAATTATTTGTAACTTTCGACAAGTAGAACAATGAATGGAACTGGTAGACGGTTGAAATCTTTTTATATATTGCTTTTATATAGTCTAAGAAACATATATGCAAAGCATCCAAACAGTACAACTCGCCAATTTTTTGTTCTTCAAGTTTAAGTAAACTACGATCCCCATTGTTAATCCCTTAACGGAAATTATTTGTAACTTTCGACAAGTAGAACAATGAATGGAACAGGTAGACGGTTGAAATCTTTGTATATATTGCTTCTATGTAGTCTAAGAAACATATATGCAAAGCATCCACACAGTATCATTCGCCAATTTTTTGTTCTTCAAGTTTAAGTGAACAATGAGCCCCAATGGTTAATCCTTTAACGGAAATTATTTGTAAATATCGACAAGTAGAACAATGAATGGAACAGGTAGACGGTTGAAATCTTTGTTTATATTGCTTCTATATAGTCTAAGAAACATATATGCAAAGCATCCAAACAGTACCATTCGCCAATTTTTTGTTCTTCAAGTTTAAGTGAACAATGAGCCCAAATGGTTAATCCGTTATCGGAAATTATTTGTAACTTTCGACAAGTAGAACAATGAATGGAAAAGGTAGACGGTTGAAATCTTTGTATATATTGCTTCTATATAGTCTAAGAAACATATATGCAAAGCATCCAAACAGTACCATTCGCCAATTTTTTGTTCTTCAAGTTTAAGTGAACAATGAGCACCAATGGTTAATCCTTTATCGGAAATTATTTGTAATTTTCGACAAATAGAACAATGAATGGAACAGTTAGACGGTTGAAATATTTGTATATATTGCTTCTATATAGTCTACGAAACATATATGTAAAGCATCCAAACAGTACAATTCGCCAATTTTTTGTTCTTCAAGTTTAAGTGAACTACGATCCCCATTGTTAATCCCTTAACGGAAATTATTTGTAACTTTCGACAAGTAGAACAGTGAATGGAACAGGTAGACGGTTGAAATATTTGTATATATTGCTTCTATATAGTATAGGAAACATATATGCAAAGCATCCAAACAGTACAATTCGCCAATTTTTTGTTCTTCAAGTTTAAGTGAACAATGAGCCCCAATGGTTAATCCGTTATCGGAAATTATTTGTAACTTTCGACAAGTAGAACAATGAATGGAACAGGTAGACGGTTGAAATCTTTGTATATATTGCTTCTATATAGTATAAGAAACATATATGCAAAGCATCCAAACAGTACCATTCGCCAATTTTTTGTTCTTCAAGTTTAAGTGAACTACGAGCCCCATTGTTAATCCTTTAAAGGAAATTATTTGTAAATTTCGAAAAGTAGAACAGTGAATCGATCAGGTAGACGGTGGAAATCTTTGTATATATTGCTTCTATATAGTCTAAGAAACATATATGCAAATCATCCAAACAGTACAATTCGCCAATTATTTGATCTTCAAGTTTAAGTGAACTACGAGCCCCATTGTTAATACTTTAACGGAAATTATTTGTAACTTGCGACAAGTAGAACAATGAATGGAATAGGTAGACGGTTGAAATCATTGTATATATTGCTTCTATATAGTCTAAGAAACATATATGCAAATCATCCAAACAGTACAATTCGCCAATTTCTTGTTCTTCAAGTTTAAGTAAACTACGATCCCCATTATTAATCCCTTAACGGAAATTATTTGTAACTTGCGACAAGTAGAACAATGAATGGAACAGGTAGACGGTTGAAATCAATGTATATATTGCTTCTTTATAGTCTAAGAAACATATATGCAAAGCATCCAAACAGTACCATACGCCACTTTTTTGTTCTTCAAGTTTAAGTGAACAACGAGCCCCATTGTTAATCCTTTAAAGGAAATTATTTGTAAATTTCGACAAGTAGAACAATGATTGGAACACGTAGACGGTTGAAATCTTTGTATATGTTGCTTCCATATAGTCTAACAAACATGTACGCAAAGCATCCAAACAGTACAATTCGCCAATTTTTTGTTCTTCAATTTTAAGTGAACTACGATCCCCATTGTTAATCCCTTAACGGAAATTATTTGTAACTTTCGACAAGTAGAACAGTGAATGGAACAGGTAGACGGTTGAAATCTTTGTATATATTGCTTCTATATAGTATAAGAAACATATATGCAAAGCATCCAAACAGTACAATTCGCCAATTTTTTGTTCTTCAAGTTTAAGTGAACAATGAGCCCCAATGGTTAATCCGTTATCGGATATTATTTGTAACTTTCGACAAGTAGAACAATGAATGGAACAGGTAGATGGTTGAAATCTTTGTATATATTGCTTCTATATAGTCTAAGAAACATATATGCAAATCATCCAAACAGTACAATTCGCCAATTATTTGATCTTCAAGTTTAAGTGAACTACGAGCCCCATTGTTAATACTTTAACGGAAATTATTTGTAACTTGCGACAAGTAGAACAATGAATGGAACAGGTAGACGGTTGAAATCTTTGTATATATTGCTTCTATATAGTCTAAGAAACATATATGCAAAGCATCCAAACAGTACAATTCGCCAATTTTTTGTTCTTCAAGTTTAAGTGAACAATGAGCCCCAATGGTTAATCCGTTATCGGAAATTATTTGTAACTTTGGCAAGTAGAACAATGAATGGAAAAGGTAGACGGTTGAAATCTTTGTATATATTGCTTCTATATAGTCTAAGAAACATATATGCAAAGCATCCAAACAGTACTATGCGCCAATTTTTTGTTCTTCAAGTTTAAGTGAACAATGAGCACCAATGGTTAATCCTTTAAAGGAAATTATTTGTAATTTTCGACAAGTAGAACAATGAATGGAACAGCTAGACGGTTGAAATATTTGTATATATTGCTTCTATATAGTCTACGAAACATATATGCAAAGCATCCAAACAGTACAATTCGCCAATTTTTTGTTCTTTAAGTTTAAGTGAACTACGATCCCCATTGTTAATCCCTTAACGGAAATTATTTGTATCTTTCGACAAGTAGAACAGTGAATGGAACAGGTAGACGATTGAAATCTTTGTATATATTGCTTCTATATAGTATAAGAAACATATATGCAAAGCATCCAAACAGTACAATTCGCCAATTTTTTGTTCTTCAAGTTTAAGTGAACAATGAGCCCCAATGGTTAATCCGTTATCGGAAATTATTTGTAACTTTTGACAAGTAGAACAATGAATGGGACAGGTAGATGGTTGAAATCTTTGTATATATTGCTTCTATGTAGTCTAAGAAACATATATGCAAAGCATCCAAACAGTACAATTCGCCAATTTTTTGTTCTTCAAGTTTAAGTGAACAATGAGCCCAAATGGTTAATCCGTTATCGGAAATTATTCGTAACTTTCGACAAGTAGAACAATGAATGGAAAAGGTAGACGGTTGAAATCTTTGTATATATTGCTTCTATATAGTCTAAGAAACATATATGCAAAGCATCCAAACAGTACAATTCGCCAATTTTTTGTTCTTTAAGTTTAAGTGAACTACGATCCCCATTGTTAATCCCTTAACGGAAATTATTTGTATCTTTCGACAAGTAGAACAGTGAATGGAACAGGTAGACGATTGAAATCTTTGTATATATTGCTTCTATATAGTCTACGAAACATATATGCAAAGCATCCAAACAGTACAATTCGCCAATTTTTTGTTCTTTAAGTTTAAGTGAACTACGATCCCCATTGTTAATCCCTTAACGGAAATTATTTGTATCTTTCGACAAGTAGAACAGTGAATGGAACAGGTAGACGATTGAAATCTTTGTATATATTGCTTCTATATAGTATAAGAAACATATATGCAAAGCATCCAAACAGTACAATTCGCCAATTTTTTGTTCTTCAAGTTTAAGTGAACAATGAGCCCCAATGGTTAATCCGTT
The DNA here is from genome assembly GCA_963989415.1 of Cerceris ruficornis. NCBI lineage: Eukaryota > Metazoa > Arthropoda > Insecta > Hymenoptera > Crabronidae > Cerceris > Cerceris ruficornis. The sequence continues at coordinate 123,796 of CAXDIW010000018.1, read as the reverse complement.
ATCGGAAATTAGTTGTAAATTACGACAAGTAGAACAATGAATGGAACAGGTAGACGGTTGAAATCATTGTATATATTGCTTCTATATAGTCTAAGAAACATATATGCAAAGCATCCAAACAGTACAATTCGACAATTTTTTGCTCTTCAAGTTTAAGTGAACTACGAGCCCCATTGTTAATCCTTTAAAGGAAATTATTTGTAAATTTCGGCAAGTAGAACAATGAATGGAACAGTTAGACGGTTGAAATATTTGTATATATTGCTTCTATATAGTCTAAGAAACATATATGCATGCATCCAAACAGTACCATTCGCCAATTTTTTGTTCTTCATGTTTAAGTGAACAATGAGCCCCAATGGTTAATCCGTTATCGGAAATTATTTGTAATTTTCGACAAGTAGAACAATGAATGGAACAGTTAGACGGTTGAAATATTTGTTCCATATTGCTTCTATATAGTCTACGAAACATATATGCAAAGCATCCAAACAGTACAATTCGCAAATTTTTTGTTCTTCAAGTTTAAGTGAACAATGAGCCCCATTGTTAATCCATTATCGGAAATTATTTGTAATTTTCGACATGTAGAACAGTGAATGGAACAGGTAGACGGTTGAAATCTTTGTATATATTGCTTCTATATAGTCTAAGAAACATATATGCAAAGCATCCAAACAGTACCATTCGCCAATTTTTTGTTCTTCATGTTTAAGTGAACTACGAGCCCCATTGTTAATCCTTTAAAGGAAATTATTTGTAAATTTCGGCAAGTAGAACAATGAATGGAATAGGTAGACGTTTGAAATCATTGTATATATTGCTTCTATATAGTCTAAGAAACATATATGCAAATCATCCAAACAGTACAATTCGCAAATTTCTTGTTCTTCATGTTTAAGTGAACTACGAGCCCCATTGTTAATCCTTTAAAGGAAATTATTTGTAAATTTCGGCAAGTAGAACAATGAATGGAATAGGTAGACGGTTGAAATCATTGTATATATTGCTTCTATATAGTCTAAGAAACATATATGCAAATCATCCAAACAGTACAATTCGCCAATTTCTTGTTCTTCAAGTTTAAGTAAACTACGATCCCCATTGTTAATCCCTTAACGGAAATTATTTGTAACTTGCGACAAGTAGAACAATGAATGGAACAGGTAGACGGTTGAAATCAATGTATATATTGCTTCTTTATAGTCTAAGAAACATATATGCAAAGCATCCAAACAGTACCATATGCCACTTTTTTGTTCTTCAAGTTTAAGTGAACAACGAGCCCCATTGTTAATCCTTTAAAGGAAATTATTTGTAAATTTCGACAAGTAGAACAATGATTGGAACACGTAGACGGTTGAAATCTTTGTATATGTTGCTTCCATATAGTCTAACAAACATGTACGCAAAGCATCCAAACAGTACAATTCGCCAATTTTTTGTTCTTCAATTTTAAGTGAACTACGATCCCCATTGTTAATCCCTTAACGGAAATTATTTGTAACTTTCGACAAGTAGAACAGTGAATGGAACAGGTAGACGGTTGAAATCTTTGTATATATCGCTTCTATATAGTATAAGAAACATATATGCAAAGCATCCAAACAGTACAATTCGCCAATTTTTTGTTCTTCAAGTTTAAGTGAACAATGAGCCCCAATGGTTAATCCGTTATCGGAAATTATTTGTAACTTTTGACAAGTAGAACAATGAATGGAACAGGTAGATTGTTGAAATCTTTGTATATATTGCTTCTATATAGTCTAAGAAACATATATGCAAAGCATCCAAACAGTACAATTCGCCAATTTTTTGTTCTTCAAGTTTAAGTGAACAATGAGCCCCAATGGTTAATCCTTTATCGGAAATTATTTGTAAATTTCGACAAGTAGAACAATGAATGGAACAGGTAGCCGGTTGAAATCTTTGTATATATTGCTTCTATGTAGTCTAAGAAACATATATGCAAAGCATCCAAACAGTACCATACGCCACTTTTTTGTTCTTCAAGTTTAAGTGAACAACGAGCCCCATTGTTAATCCTTTAAAGGAAATTATTTGTAAATTTCGACAAGTAGAACAATGATTGGAACACGTAGACGGTTGAAATCTTTGTATATGTTGCTTCCATATAGTCTAACAAACATGTACGCAAAGCATCCAAACAGTACAATTCGCCAATTTTTTGTTCTTCAATTTTAAGTGAACTACGATCCCCATTGTTAATCCCTTAACGGAAATTATTTGTAACTTTCGACAAGTAGAACAGTGAATGGAACAGGTAGACGGTTGAAATCTTTGTATATATTGCTTCTATATAGTATAAGAAACATATATGCAAAGCATCCAAACAGTACAATTCGCCAATTTTTTGTTCTTCAAGTTTAAGTGAACAATGAGCCCCAATGGTTAATCCGTTATCGGATATTATTTGTAACTTTCGACAAGTAGAACAATGAATGGAACAGGTAGATGGTTGAAATCTTTGTATATATTGCTTCTATATAGTCTAAGAAACATATATGCAAATCATCCAAACAGTACAATTCGCCAATTATTTGATCTTCAAGTTTAAGTGAACTACGAGCCCCATTGTTAATACTTTAACGGAAATTATTTGTAACTTGCGACAAGTAGAACAATGAATGGAACAGGTAGACGGTTGAAATCTTTGTATATATTGCTTCTATATAGTCTAAGAAACATATATGCAAAGCATCCAAACAGTACAATTCGCCAATTTTTTGTTCTTCAAGTTTAAGTGAACAATGAGCCCCAATGGTTAATCCGTTATCGGAAATTATTTGTAACTTTGGCAAGTAGAACAATGAATGGAAAAGGTAGACGGTTGAAATCTTTGTATATATTGCTTCTATATAGTCTAAGAAACATATATGCAAAGCATCCAAACAGTACTATGCGCCAATTTTTTGTTCTTCAAGTTTAAGTGAACAATGAGCACCAATGGTTAATCCTTTAAAGGAAATTATTTGTAATTTTCGACAAGTAGAACAATGAATGGAACAGTTAGACGGTTGAAATATTTGTATATATTGCTTCTATATAGTCTACGAAACATATATGCAAAGCATCCAAACAGTACAATTCGCCAATTTTTTGTTCTTTAAGTTTAAGTGAACTACGATCCCCATTGTTAATCCCTTAACGGAAATTATTTGTATCTTTCGACAAGTAGAACAGTGAATGGAACAGGTAGACGATTGAAATCTTTGTATATATTGCTTCTATATAGTATAAGAAACATATATGCAAAGCATCCAAACAGTACAATTCGCCAATTTTTTGTTCTTCAAGTTTAAGTGAACAATGAGCCCCAATGGTTAATCCGTTATCGGAAATTATTTGTAACTTTTGACAAGTAGAACAATGAATGGGACAGGTAGATGGTTGAAATCTTTGTATATATTGCTTCTATGTAGTCTAAGAAACATATATGCAAAGCATCCAAACAGTACAATTCGCCAATTTTTTGTTCTTCAAGTTTAAGTGAACAATGAGCCCAAATGGTTAATCCGTTATCGGAAATTATTTGTAACTTTCGACAAGTAGAACAATGAATGGAAAAGGTAGACGGTTGAAATCTTTGTATATATTGCTTCTATATAGTCTAAGAAACATATATGCAAAGCATCCAAACAGTACCATTCGCCAATTTTTTGTTCTTCAAGTTTAAGTGAACAATGTGCCCCAATGGTTAATCCTTTATCGGAAATTATTTGTAATTTTCGACAAGTAGAACAATGAATGGAACAGTTAGACGGTTGAAATATTTGTATATATTGCTTCTATATAGTCTAAGAAACATATATGCATGCATCCAAACAGTACCATTCGCCAATTTTTTGTTCTTCATGTTTAAGTGAACAATGAGCCCCAATGGTTAATCCGTTATCGGAAATTATTTGTAATTTTCGACAAGTAGAACAATGAATGGAACAGTTAGACGGTTGAAATATTTGTTCCATATTGCTTCTATATAGTCTACGAAACATATATGCAAAGCATCCAAACAGTACAATTCGCAAATTTTTTGTTCTTCAAGTTTAAGTGAACAATGAGCCCCATTGTTAATCCATTATCGGAAATTATTTGTAACTTTCGACATGTAGAACAGTGAATGGAACAGGTAGACGGTTGAAATCTTTGTATATATTGCTTCTATATAGTCTAAGAAACATATATGCAAAGCATCCAAACAGTACCATTCGCCAATTTTTTGTTCTTCATGTTTAAGTGAACTACGAGCCCCATTGTTAATCCTTTAAAGGAAATTATTTGTAAATTTCGGCAAGTAGAACAATGAATGGAATAGGTAGACGTTTGAAATCATTGTATATATTGCTTCTATATAGTCTAAGAAACATATATGCAAATCATCCAAACAGTACAATTCGCAAATTTCTTGTTCTTCATGTTTAAGTGAACTACGAGCCCCATTGTTAATCCTTTAAAGGAAATTATTTGTAAATTTCGGCAAGTAGAACAATGAATGGAATAGGTAGACGGTTGAAATCATTGTATATATTGCTTCTATATAGTCTAAGAAACATATATGCAAATCATCCAAACAGTACAATTCGCCAATTTCTTGTTCTTCAAGTTTAAGTAAACTACGATCCCCATTGTTAATCCCTTAACGGAAATTATTTGTAACTTGCGACAAGTAGAACAATGAATGGAACAGGTAGACGGTTGAAATCAATGTATATATTGCTTCTTTATAGTCTAAGAAACATATATGCAAAGCATCCAAACAGTACCATACGCCACTTTTTTGTTCTTCAAGTTTAAGTGAACAACGAGCCCCATTGTTAATCCTTTAAAGGAAATTATTTGTAAATTTCGACAAGTAGAACAATGATTGGAACACGTAGACGGTTGAAATCTTTGTATATGTTGCTTCCATATAGTGTAATAAACATGTACGCAAAGCATCCAAACAGTACAATTCGCCAATTTTTTGTTCTTCAATTTTAAGTGAACTACGATCCCCATTGTTAATCCCTTAACGGAAATTATTTGTAACTTTCGACAAGTAGAACAGTGAATGGAACAGGTAGACGGTTGAAATCTTTGTATATATTGCTTCTATATAGTATAAGAAACATATATGCAAAGCATCCAAACAGTACAATTCGCCAATTTTTTGTTCTTCAAGTTTAAGTGAACAATGAGCCCCAATGGTTAATCCGTTATCGGAAATTATTTGTAACTTTTGACAAGTAGAACAATGAATGGAACAGGTAGATTGTTGAAATCTTTGTATATATTGCTTCTATATAGTCTAAGAAACATATATGCAAAGCATCCAAACAGTACAATTCGCCAATTTTTTGTTCTTCAAGTTTAAGTGAACAATGAGCCCCAATGGTTAATCCTTTATCGGAAATTATTTGTAAATTTCGACAAGTAGAACAATGAATGGAACAGGTAGCCGGTTGAAATCTTTGTATATATTGCTTCTATGTAGTCTAAGAAACATATATGCAAAGCATCCAAACAGTACAATTCGCCAATTTTTTGTTCTTCAAGTTTAAGTGAACAATGAGCCCCAATGGTTAATCCTTTATCGGAAATTATTTGTTAATTTTGACAAGTAGAACAATGAATGGAACAGGTAGCCGGTTGAAATCTTTGTATATATTGCTTCTATGTAGTCTAAGAAACATATATGCAAAGCATCCAAACAGTACAATTCGCCAATTTTTTGTTCTTCAAGTTTAAGTGAACAATGAGCCCAAATGGTTAATCCGTTATCGGAAATTATTTGTAACTTTCGACAATTAGAACAATGAATGGAAAAGGTAGACGGTTGAAATCTTTGTATATATTGCTTCTATATAGTCTAAGAAACATATATGCAAAGCATCTCAACAGTACCATTCGCCAATTTTTTGTTCTTCAAGTTTAAGTGAACAATGTGCCCCAATGGTTAATCCTTTAACGGAAATTATTTGTAATTTTCGACAAGTAGAACAATGAATGGAACAGTTAGACGGTTGAAATATTTGTATATATTGCTTCTATATAGTCTAAGAAACATATATGCATGCATCCAAACAGTACCATTCGCCAATTTTTTGTTCTTCAAGTTTAAGTGAACAATGTGCCCCAATGGTTAATCCTTTATCGGAAATTATTTGTAATTTTCGACAAGTAGAACAATGAATGGAACAGTTAGACGGTTGAAATATTTGTATATATTGCTTCTATATAGTCTACGAAACATATATGCAAAGCATCCAAACAGTACAATTCGCCAATTTTTTGTTCTTCAAGTTTAAGTGAACAATGAGCCCCAATAGTTAATCCGTTATCGGAAATTATTTGTAATTTTCGACAAGTAGAACAATGAATGGAACAGTTAGACGGTTGAAATATTTGTATATATTGCTTCTATATAGTCTACGAAACATATATGCAAAACATCCAAACAGTACCATTCGCCAATTTTTTGTACTTCAAGTTTAAGTGAACTACGAGCCCCATTGTTAATACTTTAACGGAAATTATTTGTAACTTGCGACAAGTAGAACAATGAATGGAACAGGTAGACGGTTGAAATCTTTGTATATATTGCTTCTATATAGTCTATGAAACATATATGCAAAGCATCCAAACAGTACAATTCGCCAATTTTTTGGTCTTCAAGTTTAAGTGAACAATGAGCCCCAATGGTTAATCCTTTATCGGAAATTATTTGTAAATTTCGACAAGTAGAACAATGAATGGAACAGGTAGCCGGTTGAAATCTTTGTATATATTGCTTCTATATAGTCTAAGAAACATATATGCAAAGCATCCAAACAGTACCATTCGCCAATTTTTTGTTCTTCAAGTTTAAGTGAACAATGAGCCCCAATGGTTAATCCTTTATCGGAAATTATTTGTGATTTTCGACAAGTAGAACAATGAATGGAACAGTTAGACGGTTGAAATATTTGTATATATTGCTTCTATATAGTCTACGAAACATATATGCAAAACATCCAAACAGTACCATTCGCCAATTTTTTGTACTTCAAGTTTAAGTGAACTACGAGCCCCATTGTTAATACTTTAACGGAAATTATTTGTAACTTGCGACAAGTAGAACAATGAATGGAACAGGTAGACGGTTGAAATCTTTGTATATATTGCTTCTATATAGTCTAAGAAACATATATGCAAAGCATCCAAACAGTACAATTCGCCAATTTTTTGTTCTTCAAGTTTAAGTGAACAATGAGCCCCAATGGTTAATCCTTTATCGGAAATTATTTGTAAATTTCGACAAGTAGAACAATGAATGGAACAGGTAGCCGGTTGAAATCTTTGTATATATTGCTTCTATATAGTCTAAGAAACATATATGCAAAGCATCCAAACAGTACCGTTCGCCAATTTTTTGTTCTTCAAGTTTAAGTGAACAATGAGCCCCAATGGTTAATCCTTTATCGGAAATTATTTGTAATTTTCGACAAGTAGAACAATGAATGGAACAGTTAGACGGTTGAAATATTTGTATATATTGCTTCTATATAGTCTACGAAACATATATGCAAAGCATCCAAACAGTACAATTCGCCAATTTTTTGTACTTCAAGTTTAAGTGAACTACGAGCCACATTGTTAATCCTTTAACGGAAATTAATTGTAACTTTCGACAAGTAGAACAATGAATGGAACAGGTAGACGGTTGAAATCTTTGTACATATTGCTTCTATATAGTCTAAGAAACATATATGCAAAGCATCCAAACAGCACAATTCGCCAATTTATTGTTCTTCATGTTTAAGTGAACAACGAGCCCCATTGTTAATCCTTTAAAGGAAATTATTTGTAACTTTCGACAAGTAGAACAATGAATGGAACAGGTAGACGGTTGAAATCTTTGTATATATTGCTTCTATATAGTCTAAGAAACATATATGCAAAGCATCCAAACAGTACAATTCGCCAATTTTTTGTTCTTCAAGTTTAAGTGAACAATGAGCCCAAATGGTTAATCCGTTATCGGAAATTATTTGTAACTTTCGACAAGTAGAACAATGAATGGAACTGGTAGACGGTTGAAATCTTTTTATATATTGCTTCTATATAGTCTAAGAAACATATATGCAAAGCATCCAAACAGTACCATTCGCCAATTTTTTGTTCTTCAAGTTTAAGTAAACTACGATCCCCATTGTTAATCCCTTAACGGAAATTATTTGTAACTTTCGACAAGTAGAACAATGAATGGAACAGGTAGACGGTTGAAATCTTTGTATATATTGCTTCTATGTAGTCTAAGAAACATATATGCAAAGCATCCAAACAGTACAATTCGCCAATTTTTTGTTCTTCAAGTTTAAGTGAACAATCAGCCCCAATGGTTAATCCTTTATCGGAAATTATTTGTAAATTTCGACAAGTAGAACAATGAATGGAACAGGTAGCCGGTTGAAATCAATGTATATATTGCTTCTATATAGTATAAGAAACATATATGCAAAGCATCCAAACAGTACCATTCGCCAATTTTTTGTTCTTCAAGTTTAAGTGAACTACGAGCCCCATTGTTAATACTTTAACGGAAATTATTTGTAACTTGCGACAAGTAGAACAATGAATGCAACAGGTAGACGGTTGAAATCAATGTATATATTGCTTCTTTATAGTCTAAGAAACATATATGCAAAGCATCCAAACAGTACCATACGCCACTTTTTTGTTCTTCAAGTTTAAGTGAAGAACGAGCCCCATTGTTAATCCTTTAAAGGAAATTATTTGTAAATTTCGACAAGTAGAACAATGATTGGAACACGTAGACGGTTGAAATCTTTGTATATATTGCTTCCATATAGTCTAAGAAACATGTACGCAAAGCATCCAAACAGTACAATTCGCCAGTTTTTTGTTCTTCAAGTTTAAGTGAACTACGATCCCCATTCTTAATCCCTTAACGGAAATTATTTGTAACTTTCGACAAGTAGAACAATGAATGGAACAGTTAGACGGTTGAAATCTTTGTATATATTGCTTCTATATAGTCTAAGAAACATATATGCAAAGCATCCAAACAGTACAATTCGCCAATTTTTTGTTCTTCAAGTTTAAGTGAACAATGAGCCCCAATGGTTAATCCGTTATCGGAAATTATTTGTAACTTTTGACAAGTAGAACAATGAATGGAACAGTTAGACGGTTGAAATATTTGTATATATTGCTTCTATATAGTCTACGAAACATATATGCAAAGCATCCAAACAGTACAATTCGCCAATTTTTTGTTCTTTAAGTTTAAGTGAACTACGATCCCCATTGTTAATCCCTTAACGGAAATTATTTGTATCTTTCGACAAGTAGAACAGTGAATGGAACAGGTAGACGATTGAAATCTTTGTATATATTGCTTCTATATAGTATAAGAAACATATATGCAAAGCATCCAAACAGTACAATTCGCCAATTTTTTGTTCTTCAAGTTTAAGTGAACAATGAGCCCCAATGGTTAATCCGTTATCGGAAATTATTTGTAACTTTTGACAAGTAGAACAATGAATGGGACAGGTAGATGGTTGAAATCTTTGTATATATTGCTTCTATGTAGTCTAAGAAACATATATGCAAAGCATCCAAACAGTACAATTCGCCAATTTTTTGTTCTTCAAGTTTAAGTGAACAATGAGCCCAAATGGTTAATCCGTTATCGGAAATTATTTGTAACTTTCGACAAGTAGAACAATGAATGGAAAAGGTAGACGGTTGAAATCTTTGTATATATTGCTTCTATATAGTCTAAGAAACATATATGCAAAGCATCCAAACAGTACCATTCGCCAATTTTTGGTTCTTCAAGTTTAAGTGAACAATGTGCCCCAATGGTTAATCCTTTATCGGAAATTATTTGTAATTTTCGACAAGTAGAACAATGAATGGAACAGTTAGACGGTTGAAATATTTGTATATATTGCTTCTATATAGTCTAAGAAACATATATGCATGCATCCAAACAGTACCATTCGCCAATTTTTTGTTCTTCATGTTTAAGTGAACAATGAGCCCCAATGGTTAATCCGTTATCGGAAATTATTTGTAATTTTCGACAAGTAGAACAATGAATGGAACAGTTAGACGGTTGAAATATTTGTTCCATATTGCTTCTATATAGTCTACGAAACATATATGCAAAGCATCCAAACAGTACAATTCGCAAATTTTTTGTTCTTCAAGTTTAAGTGAACAATGAGCCCCATTGTTAATCCATTATCGGAAATTATTTGTAATTTTCGACATGTAGAACAGTGAATGGAACAGGTAGACGGTTGAAATCTTTGTATATATTGCTTCTATATAGTCTAAGAAACATATATGCAAAGCATCCAAACAGTACCATTCGCCAATTTTTTGTTCTTCATGTTTAAGTGAACTACGAGCCCCATTGTTAATCCTTTAAAGGAAATTATTTGTAAATTTCGGCAAGTAGAACAATGAATGGAATAGGTAGACGTTTGAAATCATTGTATATATTGCTTCTATATAGTCTAAGAAACATATATGCAAATCATCCAAACAGTACAATTCGCAAATTTCTTGTTCTTCATGTTTAAGTGAACTACGAGCCCCATTGTTAATCCTTTAAAGGAAATTATTTGTAAATTTCGGCAAGTAGAACAATGATTGGAATAGGTAGACGGTTGAAATCATTGTATATATTGCTTCTATATAGTCTAAGAAACATATATGCAAATCATCCAAACAGTACAATTCGCCAATTTCTTGTTCTTCAAGTTTAAGTAAACTACGATCCCCATTGTTAATCCCTTAACGGAAATTATTTGTAACTTGCGACAAGTAGAACAATGAATGGAACAGGTAGACGGTTGAAATCAATGTATATATTGCTTCTTTATAGTCTAAGAAACATATATGCAAAGCATCCAAACAGTACCATACGCCACTTTTTTTTCTTCAAGTTTAAGTGAACAACGAGCCCCATTGTTAATCCTTTAAAGGAAATTATTTGTAAATTTCGACAAGTAGAACAATGATTGGAACACGTAGACGGTTGAAATCTTTGTATATGTTGCTTCCATATAGTCTAACAAACATGTATGCAAAGCATCCAAACAGTACAATTCGCCAATTTTTTGTTCTTCAAGTTTAAGTGAACTACGATCCCCATTGTTAATCCCTTAACGGAAATTATTTGTAACTTTCGACAAGTAGAACAGTGAATGGAAAAGGTAGACGGTTGAAATCTTTGTATATATTGCTTCTATATAGTATAAGAATCATATATGCAAAGCATCCAAACAGTACAATTCGACAATTTTTTGTTCTTCAAGTTTAAGTGAACAATGAGCCCCAATGGTTAATCCGTTATCGGAAATTATTTGTAACTTTTGACAAGTAGAACAATGAATGGAACAGGTAGATGGTTGAAATCTTTGTATATATTGCTTCTATATAGTCTAAGAAACATATATGCAAAGCATCCAAACAGTACAGTTCGCCAATTTTTTGTTCTTCAAGTTTAAGTGAACAATGAGCCCCAATGGTTAATCCTTTATCGGAAATTATTTGTAAATTTCGACAAGTAGAACAATGAATGGAACAGGTAGCCGGTTGAAATCTTTGTATATATTGCTTCTATGTAGTCTAAGAAACATATATGCAAAGCATCCAAACAGTACAATTCGCCAATTTTTTGTTCTTCAAGTTTAAGTGAACAATGAGCCCAAATGGTTAATCCGTTATCGGAAATTATTTGTAACTTTCGACAAGTAGAACAATGAATGGAAAAGGTAGACGGTTGAAATCTTTGTATATATTGCTTCTATATAGTCTAAGAAACATATATGCAAAGCATCCAAACAGTACCATTCGCCAATTTTTTGTTCTTCAAGTTTAAGTGAACAATGAGCCCCAATGGTTAAACCTTTATCGGAAATTATTTGTAACTTTCGACAAGTAGAACAATGAATGGAACAGGTAGACGGTTGAAATATTTGTATATATTGCTTCTATATAGTCTAAGAAACATATATGCAAAGCATCCAAACAGTACCATTCGCCAATTTTTTGTTCTTCAAGTTTAAGTGAACTACGAGCCCCATTGTTAATCCTTTAACGGAAATTATTTGTAACTTTCGACAAGTAGAACAGTGAATGGAACAGGTAGACGGTTGAAATCTTTGTATATATTGCTTCTATATAGTATAAGAAACATATATGCAAAGCATCCAAACAGTACAATTCGCCAATTTTTTGTTCTTCAAGTTTAAGTGAACAATGAGCCCCAATGGTTAATCCGTTATCGGATATTATTTGTAACTTTCGACAAGTAGAACAATGAATGGAACAGGTAGATGGTTGAAATCTTTGTATATATTGCTTCTATATAGTCTAAGAAACATATATGCAAATCATCCAAACAGTACAATTCGCCAATTATTTGATCTTCAAGTTTAAGTGAACTACGAGCCCCATTGTTAATACTTTAACGGAAATTATTTGTAACTTGCGACAAGTAGAACAATGAATGGAACAGGTAGACGGTTGAAATCAATGTATATATTGCTTCTTTATAGTCTAAGAAACATATATGCAAAGCATCCAAACAGTACCATACGCCACTTTTTTGTTCTTCAAGTTTAAGTGAACAACGAGCCCCATTGTTAATCCTTTAAAGGAAATTATTTGTAAATTTCGACAAGTAGAACAATGATTGGAACACGTAGACGGTTGAAATCTTTGTATATGTTGCTTCCATATAGTCTAACAAACATGTACGCAAAGCATCCAAACAGTACAATTCGCCAATTTTTTGTTCTTCAATTTTAAGTGAACTACGATCCCCATTGTTAATCCCTTAACGGAAATTATTTGTAACTTTCGACAAGTAGAACAGTGAATGGAACAGGTAGACGGTTCAAATCTTTGTATATATTGCTTCTATATAGTATAAGAAACATATATGCAAAGCATCCAAACAGTACAATTCGCCAATTTTTTGTTCTTCAAGTTTAAGTGAACAATGAGCCCCAATGGTTAATCCGTTATCGGAAATTATTTGTAACTTTTGACAAGTAGAACAATGAATGGAACAGGTAGACGGTTGAAATCTTTGTATATATTGCTTCTATATAGTATAAGAAACATATATGCAAAGCATCCAAACAGTACAATTCGCCAATTTTTTGTTCTTCAAGTTTAAGTGAACAATGAGCCCCAATGGTTAATCCGTTATCGGATATTATTTGTAACTTTCGACAAGTAGAACAATGAATGGAACAGGTAGATGGTTGAAATCTTTGTATATATTGCTTCTATATAGTCTAAGAAACATATATGCAAATCATCCAAACAGTACAATTCGCCAATTATTTGATCTTCAAGTTTAAGTGAACTACGAGCCCCATTGTTAATCCCTTAACGGAAATTATTTGTAACTTGCGACAAGTAGAACAATGAATGGAACAGGTAGACGGTTGAAATCAATGTATATATTGCTTCTTTATAGTCTAAGAAACATATATGCAAAGCATCCAAACAGTACCATACGCCACTTTTTTGTTCTTCAAGTTTAAGTGAACAACGAGCCCCATTGTTAATCCTTTAAAGGAAATTATTTGTAAATTTCGACAAGTAGAACAATGATTGGAACACGTAGACGGTTGAAATCTTTGTATATGTTGCTTCCATATAGTCTAACAAACATGTACGCAAAGCATCCAAACAGTACAATTCGCCAATTTTTTGTTCTTCAATTTTAAGTGAACTACGATCCCCATTGTTAATCCCTTAACGGAAATTATTTGTAACTTTCGACAAGTAGAACAGTGAATGGAACAGGTAGACGGTTCAAATCTTTGTATATATTGCTTCTATATAGTATAAGAAACATATATGCAAAGCATCCAAACAGTACAATTCGCCAATTTTTTGTTCTTCAAGTTTAAGTGAACAATGAGCCCCAATGGTTAATCCGTTATCGGAAATTATTTGTAACTTTTGACAAGTAGAACAATGAATGGAACAGGTAGATTGTTGAAATCTTTGTATATATTGCTTCTATATAGTCTAAGAAACATATATGCAAAGCATCCAAACAGTACAATTCGCCAATTTTTTGTTCTTCAAGTTTAAGTGAACAATGAGCCCCAATGGTTAATCCTTTATCGGAAATTATTTGTAAATTTCGACAAGTAGAACAATGAATGGAACAGGTAGCCGGTTGAAATCTTTGTATATATTGCTTCTATGTAGTCTAAGAAACATATATGCAAAGCATCCAAACAGTACAATTCGCCAATTTTTTGTTCTTCAAGTTTAAGTGAAAAATGAGCCCCAATGGTTAATCCTTTATCGGAAATTATTTGTTAATTTCGACAAGTAGAACAATGAATGGAACAGGTAGCCGGTTGAAATCTTTGTATATATTGCTTCTATGTAGTCTAAGAAACATATATGCAAAGCATCCAAACAGTACAATTCGCCAATTTTTTGTTCTTCAAGTTTAAGTGAACAATGAGCCCAAATGGTTAATCCGTTATCGGAAATTATTTGTAACTTTCGACAATTAGAACAATGAATGGAAAAGGTAGACGGTTGAAATCTTTGTATATATTGCTTCTATATAGTCTAAGAAACATATATGCAAAGCATCTCAACAGTACCATTCGCCAATTTTTTGTTCTTCAAGTTTAAGTGAACAATGTGCCCCAATGGTTAATCCTTTATCGGAAATTATTTGTAATTTTCGACAAGTAGAACAATGAATGGAACAGTTAGACGGTTGAAATATTTGTATATATTGCTTCTATATAGTCTAAGAAACATATATGCAAAGCATCTCAACAGTACCATTCGCCAATTTTTTGTTCTTCAAGTTTAAGTGAACAATGTGCCCCAATGGTTAATCCTTTATCGGAAATTATTTGTAATTTTCGACAAGTAGAACAATGAATGGAAAAGGTAGACGGTTGAAATCTTTGTATATATTGCTTCTATATAGTCTAAGAAACATATATGCAAAGCATCCAAACAGTACCATACGCCACTTTTTTGTTCTTCAAGTTTAAGTGAACAACGAGCCCCATTGTTAATCCTTTAAAGGAAATTATTTGTAAATTTCGACAAGTAGAACAATGATTGGAACACGTAGACGGTTGAAATCTTTGTATATGTTGCTTCCATATAGTCTAACAAACATGTACGCAAAGCATCCAAACAGTACAATTCGCCAATTTTTTGTTCTTCAATTTTAAGTGAACTACGATCCCCATTGTTAATCCCTTAACGGAAATTATTTGTAACTTTCGACAAGTAGAACAGTGAATGGAACAGGTAGACGGTTGAAATCTTTGTATATATTGCTTCTATATAGTATAAGAAACATATATGCAAAGCATCCAAACAGTACAATTCGCCAATTTTTTGTTCTTCAAGTTTAAGTGAACAATGAGCCCCAATGGTTAATCCGTTATCGGATATTATTTGTAACTTTCGACAAGTAGAACAATGAATGGAACAGGTAGATGGTTGAAATCTTTGTATATATTGCTTCTATATAGTCTACGAAACATATATGCAAAGCATCCAAACAGTACAATTCGCCAATTTTTTGTTCTTTAAGTTTAAGTGAACTACGATCCCCATTGTTAATCCCTTAACGGAAATTATTTGTATCTTTCGACAAGTAGAACAGTGAATGGAACAGGTAGACGATTGAAATCTTTGTATATATTGCTTCTATATAGTATAAGAAACATATATGCAAAGCATCCAAACAGTACAATTCGCCAATTTTTTGTTCTTCAAGTTTAAGTGAACAATGAGCCCCAATGGTTAATCCGTTATCGGAAATTATTTGTAACTTTTGACAAGTAGAACAATGAATGGGACAGGTAGATGGTTGAAATCTTTGTATATATTGCTTCTATGTAGTCTAAGAAACATATATGCAAAGCATCCAAACAGTACAATTCGCCAATTTTTTGTTCTTCAAGTTTAAGTGAACAATGAGCCCAAATGGTTAATCCGTTATCGGAAATTATTTGTAACTTTCGACAAGTAGAACAATGAATGGAAAAGGTAGACGGTTGAAATCTTTGTATATATTGCTTCTATATAGTCTAAGAAACATATATGCAAAGCATCCAAACAGTACCATTCGCCAATTTTTTGTTCTTCAAGTTTAAGTGAACAATGTGCCCCAATGGTTAATCCTTTATCGGAAATTATTTGTAATTTTCGACAAGTAGAACAATGAATGGAACAGTTAGACGGTTGAAATATTTGTATATATTGCTTCTATATAGTCTAAGAAACATATATGCATGCATCCAAACAGTACCATTCGCCAATTTTTTGTTCTTCATGTTTAAGTGAACAATGAGCCCCAATGGTTAATCCGTTATCGGAAATTATTTGTAATTTTCGACAAGTAGAACAATGAATGGAACAGTTAGACGGTTGAAATATTTGTTCCATATTGCTTCTATATAGTCTACGAAACATATATGCAAAGCATCCAAACAGTACAATTCGCAAATTTTTTGTTCTTCAAGTTTAAGTGAACAATGAGCCCCATTGTTAATCCATTATCGGAAATTATTGGTAACTTTCGACATGTAGAACAGTGAATGGAACAGGTAGACGGTTGAAATCTTTGTATATATTGCTTCTATATAGTCTAAGAAACATTTATGCAAAGCATCCAAACAGTACCATTCGCCAATTTTTTGTTCTTCATGTTTAAGTGAACTACGAGCCCCATTGTTAATCCTTTAAAGGAAATTATTTGTAAATTTCGGCAAGTAGAACAATGAATGGAATAGGTAGACGTTTGAAATCATTGTATATATTGCTTCTATATAGTCTAAGAAACATATATGCAAATCATCCAAACAGTACAATTCGCAAATTTCTTGTTCTTCATGTTTAAGTGAACTACGAGCCCCATTGTTAATCCTTTAAAGGAAATTATTTGTAAATTTCGGCAAGTAGAACAATGAATGGAATAGGTAGACGGTTGAAATCATTGTATATATTGCTTCTATATAGTCTAAGAAACATATATGCAAATCATCCAAACAGTACAATTCGCCAATTTCTTGTTCTTCAAGTTTAAGTAAACTACGATCCCCATTGTTAATCCCTTAACGGAAATTATTTGTAACTTGCGACAAGTAGAACAATGAATGGAACAGGTAGACGGTTGAAATCAATGTATATATTGCTTCTTTATAGTCTAAGAAACATATATGCAAAGCATCCAAACAGTACCATACGCCACTTTTTTGTTCTTCAAGTTTAAGTGAACAACGAGCCCCATTGTTAATCCTTTAAAGGAAATTATTTGTAAATTTCGACAAGTAGAACAATGATTGGAACACGTAGACGGTTGAAATCTTTGTATATGTTGCTTCCATATAGTCTAACAAACATGTACGCAAAGCATCCAAACAGTACAATTCGCCAATTTTTTGTTCTTCAATTTTAAGTGAACTACGATCCCCATTGTTAATCCCTTAACGGAAATTATTTGTAACTTTCGACAAGTAGAACAGTGAATGGAACAGGTAGACGGTTGAAATCTTTGTATATATTGCTTCTATATAGTATAAGAAACATATATGCAAAGCATCCAAACAGTACAATTCGCCAATTTTTTGTTCTTCAAGTTTAAGTGAACAATGAGCCCCAATGGTTAATCCGTTATCGGAAATTATTTGTAACTTTTGACAAGTAGAACAATGAATGGAACAGGTAGATTGTTGAAATCTTTGTATATATTGCTTCTATATAGTCTAAGAAACATATATGCAAAGCATCCAAACAGTACAATTCGCCAATTTTTTGTTCTTCAAGTTTAAGTGAACAATGAGCCCCAATGGTTAATCCTTTATCGGAAATTATTTGTAAATTTCGACAAGTAGAACAATGAATGGAACAGGTAGCCGGTTGAAATCTTTGTATATATTGCTTCTATGTAGTCTAAGAAACATATATGCAAAGCATCCAAACAGTACAATTCGCCAATTTTTTGTTCTTCAAGTTTAAGTGAACAATGAGCCCCAATGGTTAATCCTTTATCGGAAATTATTTGTTAATTTCGACAAGTAGAACAATGAATGGAACAGGTAGCCGGTTGAAATCTTTGTATATATTGCTTCTATGTAGTCTAAGAAACATATATGCAAAGCATCCAAACAGTACAATTCGCCAATTTTTTGTTCTTCAAGTTTAAGTGAACAATGAGCCCAAATGGTTAATCCGTTATCGGAAATTATTTGTAACTTTCGACAATTAGAACAATGAATGGAAAAGGTAGACGGTTGAAATCTTTGTATATATTGCTTCTATATAGTCTAAGAAACATATATGCAAAGCATCTCAACAGTACCATTCGCCAATTTTTTGTTCTTCAAGTTTAAGTGAACAATGTGCCCCAATGGTTAATCCTTTATCGGAAATTATTTGTAATTTTCGACAAGTAGAACAATGAATGGAACAGTTAGACGGTTGAAATATTTGTATATATTGCTTCTATATAGTCTAAGAAACATATATGCATGCATCCAAACAGTACCATTCGCCAATTTTTTGTTCTTCAAGTTTAAGTGAACAATGTGCCCCAATGGTTAATCCTTTATCGGAAATTATTTGTAATTTTCGACAAGTAGAACAATGAATGGAACAGTTAGACGGTTGAAATATTTGTATATATTGCTTCTATATAGTCTACGAAACATATATGCAAAGCATCCAAACAGTACAATTCGCCAATTTTTTGTTCTTCAAGTTTAAGTGAACAATGAGCCCCAATAGTTAATCCGTTATCGGAAATTATTTGTAATTTTCGACAAGTAGAGCAATGAATGGAACAGTTAGACGGTTGAAATATTTGTATATATTGCTTCTATATAGTCTACGAAACATATATGCAAAACATCCAAACAGTACCATTCGCCAATTTTTTGTACTTCAAGTTTAAGTGAACTACGAGCCCCATTGTTAATACTTTAACGGAAATTATTTGTAACTTGCGACAAGTAGAACAATGAATGGAACAGGTAGACGGTTGAAATCTTTGTATATATTGCTTCTATATAGTCTAAGAAACATATATGCAAAGCATCCAAACAGTACAATTCGCCAATTTTTTTGTTCTTCAAGTTTAAGTGAACAATGAGCCCCAATGGTTAATCCTTTATCGGAAATTATTTGTAAATTTCGACAAGTAGAACAATGAATGGAACAGGTAGCCGGTTGAAATCTTTGTATATATTGCTTCTATGTAGTCTAAGAAACATATATGCAAAGCATCCAAACAGTACAATTCGCCAATTTTTTGTTCTTCAAGTTTAAGTGAACAATGAGCCCCAATGGTTAATCCTTTATCGGAAATTATTTGTTAATTTCGACAAGTAGAACAATGAATGGAACAGGTAGCCGGTTGAAATCTTTGTATATATTGCTTCTATGTAGTCTAAGAAACATATATGCAAAGCATCTCAACAGTACCATTCGCCAATTTTTTGTTCTTCAAGTTTAAGTGAACAATGTGCCCCAATGGTTAATCCTTTATCGGAAATTATTTGTAATTTTCGACAAGTAGAACAATGAATGGAACAGTTAGACGGTTGAAATATTAGTATATATTGCTTCTATATAGTCTAAGAAACATATATGCATGCATCCAAACAGTACCATTCGCCAATTTTTTGTTCTTCAAGTTTAAGTGAACAATGTGCCCCAATGGTTAATCCTTTATCGGAAATTATTTGTAATTTTCGACAAGTAGAACAATGAATGGAACAGTTAGACGGTTGAAATATTTGTATATATTGCTTCTATATAGTCTACGAAACATATATGCAAAGCATCCAAACAGTACAATTCGCCAATTTTTTGTTCTTCAAGTTTAAGTGAACAATGAGCCCCAATAGTTAATCCGTTATCGGAAATTATTTGTAATTTTCGACAAGTAGAGCAATGAATGGAACAGTTAGACGGTTGAAATATTTGTATATATTGCTTCTATATAGTCTACGAAACATATATGCAAAACATCCAAACAGTACCATTCGCCAATTTTTTGTACTTCAAGTTTAAGTGAACTACGAGCCCCATTGTTAATACTTTAACGGAAATTATTTGTAACTTGCGACAAGTAGAACAATGAATGGAACAGGTAGACGGTTGAAATCTTTGTATATATTGCTTCTATATAGTCTAAGAAACATATATGCAAAGCATCCAAACAGTACAATTCGCCAATTTTTTTGTTCTTCAAGTTTAAGTGAACAATGAGCCCCAATGGTTAATCCTTTATCGGAAATTATTTGTAAATTTCGACAAGTAGAACAATGAATGGAACAGGTAGCCGGTTGAAATCTTTGTATATATTGCTTCTATATAGTCTAAGAAACATATATGCAAAGCATCCAAACAGTACCGTTCGCCAATTTTTTGTTCTTCAAGTTTAAGTGAACAATGAGCCCCAATGGTTAATCCTTTATCGGAAATTATTTGTGATTTTCGACAAGTAGAACAATGAATGGAACAGTTAGACGGTTGAAATATTTGTATATATTGCTTCTATATAGTCTACGAAACATATATGCATGCATCCAAACAGTACCATTCGCCAATTTTTTGTTCTTCAAGTTTAAGTGAACAATGTGCCCCAATGGTTAATCCGTTATCGGAAATTATTTGTAATTTTCGACAAGTAGAGCAATGAATGGAACAGTTAGACGGTTGAAATATTTGTATATATTGCTTCTATATAGTCTACGAAACATATATGCAAAACATCCAAACAGTACCATTCGCCAATTTTTTGTACTTCAAGTTTAAGTGAACTACGAGCCCCATTGTTAATACTTTAACGGAAATTATTTGTAACTTGCGACAAGTAGAACAATGAATGGAACAGGTAGACGGTTGAAATCTTTGTATATATTGCTTCTATATAGTCTAAGAAACATATATGCAAAGCATCCAAACAGTACAATTCGCCAATTTTTTTGTTCTTCAAGTTTAAGTGAACAATGAGCCCCAATGGTTAATCCGTTATCGGAAATTATTTGTAACTTTTGACAAGTAGAACAATGAATGGAACAGGTAGATTGTTGAAATCTTTGTATATATTGCTTCTATGTAGTCTAAGAAACATATATGCAAAGCATCCAAACAGTACAATTCGCCAATTTTTTGTTCTTCAAGTTTAAGTGAACAATGAGCCCCAATGGTTAATCCTTTATCGGAAATTATTTGTTAATTTCGACAAGTAGAACAATGAATGGAACAGGTAGCCGGTTGAAATCTTTGTATATATTGCTTCTATGTAGTCTAAGAAACATATATGCAAAGCATCCAAACAGTACAATTCGCCAATTTTTTGTTCTTCAAGTTTAAGTGAACAATGAGCCCAAATGGTTAATCCGTTATCGGAAATTATTTGTAACTTTCGACAATTAGAACAATGAATGGAAAAGGTAGACGGTTGAAATCTTTGTATATATTGCTTCTATATAGTCTAAGAAACATATATGCAAAGCATCTCAACAGTACCATTCGCCAATTTTTTGTTCTTCAAGTTTAAGTGAACAATGTGCCCCAATGGTTAATCCTTTATCGGAAATTATTTGTAATTTTCGACAAGTAGAACAATGAATGGAACAGTTAGACGGTTGAAATATTTGTATATATTGCTTCTATATAGTCTAAGAAACATATATGCATGCATCCAAACAGTACCATTCGCCAATTTTTTGTTCTTCAAGTTTAAGTGAACAATGTGCCCCAATGGTTAATCCTTTATCGGAAATTATTTGTAATTTTCGACAAGTAGAACAATGAATGGAACAGTTAGACGGTTGAAATATTTGTATATATTGCTTCTATATAGTCTACGAAACATATATGCAAAGCATCCAAACAGTACAATTCGCCAATTTTTTGTTCTTCAAGTTTAAGTGAACAATGAGCCCCAATAGTTAATCCGTTATCGGAAATTATTTGTAATTTTCGACAAGTAGAGCAATGAATGGAACAGTTAGACGGTTGAAATATTTGTATATATTGCTTCTATATAGTCTACGAAACATATATGCAAAACATCCAAACAGTACCATTCGCCAATTTTTTGTACTTCAAGTTTAAGTGAACTACGAGCCCCATTGTTAATACTTTAACGGAAATTATTTGTAACTTGCGACAAGTAGAACAATGAATGGAACAGGTAGACGGTTGAAATCTTTGTATATATTGCTTCTATATAGTCTAAGAAACATATATGCAAAGCATCCAAACAGTACAATTCGCCAATTTTTTTGTTCTTCAAGTTTAAGTGAACAATGAGCCCCAATGGTTAATCCTTTATCGGAAATTATTTGTAAATTTCGACAAGTAGAACAATGAATGGAACAGGTAGCCGGTTGAAATCTTTGTATATATTGCTTCTATATAGTCTAAGAAACATATATGCAAAGCATCCAAACAGTACCGTTCGCCAATTTTTTGTTCTTCAAGTTTAAGTGAACAATGAGCCCCAATGGTTA
Organism: Cerceris ruficornis; assembly: GCA_963989415.1. Lineage (NCBI taxonomy): Eukaryota > Metazoa > Arthropoda > Insecta > Hymenoptera > Crabronidae > Cerceris > Cerceris ruficornis. The sequence goes on along the minus strand of CAXDIW010000018.1, from coordinate 101,231 downwards.
ATCCTTTATCGGAAATTATTTGTGATTTTCGACAAGTAGAACAATGAATGGAACAGTTAGACGGTTGAAATATTTGTATATATTGCTTCTATATAGTCTACGAAACATATATGCAAAACATCCAAACAGTACCATTCGCCAATTTTTTGTACTTCAAGTTTAAGTGAACTACGAGCCCCATTGTTAATACTTTAACGGAAATTATTTGTAACTTGCGACAAGTAGAACAATGAATGGAACAGGTAGACGGTTGAAATCTTTGTATATATTGCTTCTATATAGTCTAAGAAACATATATGCAAAGCATCCAAACAGTACAATTCGCCAATTTTTTGTTCTTCAAGTTTAAGTGAACAATGAGCCCCAATGGTTAATCCTTTATCGGAAATTATTTGTAAATTTCGACAAGTAGAACAATGAATGGAACAGGTAGCCGGTTGAAATCTTTGTATATATTGCTTCTATATAGTCTAAGAAACATATATGCAAAGCATCCAAACAGTACCGTTCGCCAATTTTTTGTTCTTCAAGTTTAAGTGAACAATGAGCCCCAATGGTTAATCCTTTATCGGAAATTATTTGTAATTTTCGACAAGTAGAACAATGAATGGAACAGTTAGACGGTTGAAATATTTGTATATATTGCTTCTATATAGTCTACGAAACATATATGCAAAGCATCCAAACAGTACAATTCGCCAATTTTTTGTACTTCAAGTTTAAGTGAACTACGAGCCACATTGTTAATCCTTTAACGGAAATTAATTGTAACTTTCGACAAGTAGAACAATGAATGGAACAGGTAGACGGTTGAAATCTTTGTACATATTGCTTCTATATAGTCTAAGAAACATATATGCAAAGCATCCAAACAGCACAATTCGCCAATTTATTGTTCTTCAAGTTTAAGTGAACAACGAGCCCCATTGTTAATCCTTTAAAGGAAATTATTTGTAACTTTCGACAAGTAGAACAATGAATGGAACAGGTAGACGGTTGAAATCTTTGTATATATTGCTTCTATATAGTCTAAGAAACATATATGCAAAGCATCCAAACAGTACAATTCGCCAATTTTTTGTTCTTCAAGTTTAAGTGAACAATGAGCCCAAATGGTTAATCCGTTATCGGAAATTATTTGTAACTTTCGACAAGTAGAACAATGAATGGAACTGGTAGACGGTTGAAATCTTTTTATATATTGCTTCTATATAGTCTAAGAAACATATATGCAAAGCATCCAAACAGTACCATTCGCCAATTTTTTGTTCTTCAAGTTTAAGTAAACTACGATCCCCATTGTTAATCCCTTAACGGAAATTATTTGTAACTTTCGACAAGTAGAACAATGAATGGAACAGGTAGACGGTTGAAATCATTGTATATATTGCTTCTATGTAGTCTAAGAAACATATATGCAAAGCATCCAAACAGTACAATTCGCCAATTTTTTGTTCTTCAAGTTTAAGTGAACAATCAGCCCCAATGGTTAATCCTTTATCGGAAATTATTTGTAAATTTCGACAAGTAGAACAATGAATGGAACAGGTAGCCGGTTGAAATCAATGTATATATTGCTTCTATATAGTATAAGAAACATATATGCAAAGCATCCAAACAGTACCATTCGCCAATTTTTTGTTCTTCAAGTTTAAGTGAACTACGAGCCCCATTGTTAATACTTTAACGGAAATTATTTGTAAATTTCGACAAGTAGAACAATGATTGGAACACGTAGACGGTTGAAATCTTTGTATATATTGCTTCCATATAGTCTAAGAAACATGTACGCAAAGCATCCAAACAGTACAATTCGCCAATTTTTTGTTCTTCAAGTTTAAGTGAACTACGATCCCCATTCTTAATCCCTTAACGGAAATTATTTGTAACTTTCGACAAGTAGAACAATGAATGGAACAGGTAGATGGTTGAAATCTTTGTATATATTGCTTCTATATAGTCTAAGAAACATATATGCAAAGCATCCAAACAGTACCATTCGCCAATTTTTTGTTCTTCAAGTTTAAGTGAACTGCGAGCTCCATTGTTAAGCCTTTAAAGGAAATTATTTGTAACTTTCGACAAGTAGAACAATGAATGGAACAGGTAGACTGTTGAAATCATTGTATATATTGCTTCTATATAGTATAAGAAACATATATGCAAAGCATCCAAACAGTACCATTCGCCAATTTTTTGTTCTTCAAGTTTAAGTGAACTACGAGCCCCATTGATAATCCTTTAAAGGAAATTATTTGTAAATTTCGACAAGTAGAACAATGAATGGAACAGGTAGACTGTTGAAATCTTTGTATATATTGCTTCTATATAGTCTAAGAAACATATATGCAAAGCATCCAAACAGTACAATTCGACAATTTTTTGTTCTTCAAGTTTAGTGAACAATGAGCCCCAATGGTTAATCCTTTATCGGAAATTATTTGTAAATTTCGACAAGTAGAACAATGAATGGAACAGGTAGATGGTTGAAATCATTGTATATATTGCTTCTATATAGTCTAAGAAACATATATGCAAAGCATCCAAACAGTACAATTCGACAATTTTTTGCTCTTCAAGTTTAAGTGAACTACGAGCCCCATTGTTAATCCTTTAAAGGAAATTATTTGTAAATTTCGGCAAGTAGAACAATGAATGGAATAGGTAGACGGTTGAAATCATTGTATATATTGCTTCTAAATAGTCTAAGAAACATATATGCAAAGCATCCAAACAGTACAATTCGCCAATTTTTTGTTCTTCAATTTTAAGTGAACTACGATCCCCATTGTTAATCCCTTAACGGAAATTATTTGTAACTTTCGACAAGTAGAACAGTGAATGGAACAGGTAGACGGTTGAAATCTTTGTATATATTGCTTCTATATAGTATAAGAAACATATATGCAAAGCATCCAAACAGTACAATTCGCCAATTTTTTGTTCTTCAAGTTTAAGTGAACAATGAGCCCCAATGGTTAATCCGTTATCGGAAATTATTTGTAACTTTTGACAAGTAGAACAATGAATGGAACAGTTAGACGGTTGAAATATTTGTATATATTGCTTCTATATAGTCTACGAAACATATATGCAAAGCATCCAAACAGTACAATTCGCCAATTTTTTGTTCTTTAAGTTTAAGTGAACTACGATCCCCATTGTTAATCCCTTAACGGAAATTATTTTTATCTTTCGACAAGTAGAACAGTGAATGGAACAGGTAGACGATTGAAATCTTTGTATATATTGCTTCTATATAGTATAAGAAACATATATGCAAAGCATCCAAACAGTACAATTCGCCAATTTTTTGTTCTTCAAGTTTAAGTGAACAATGAGCCCCAATGGTTAATCCGTTATCTGAAATTATTTGTAACTTTTGACAAGTAGAACAATGAATGGGACAGGTAGATGGTTGAAATCTTTGTATATATTGCTTCTATGTAGTCTAAGAAACATATATGCAAAGCATCCAAACAGTACAATTCGCCAATTTTTTGTTCTTCAAGTTTAAGTGAACAATGAGCCCAAATGGTTAATCCGTTATCGGAAATTATTTGTAACTTTCGACAAGTAGAACAATGAATGGAAAAGGTAGACGGTTGAAATCTTTGTATATATTGCTTCTATATAGTCTAAGAAACATATATGCAAAGCATCCAAACAGTACCATTCGCCAATTTTTTGTTCTTCAAGTTTAAGTGAACAATGTGCCCCAATGGTTAATCCTTTATCGGAAATTATTTGTAATTTTCGACAAGTAGAACAATGAATGGAACAGTTAGACGGTTGAAATATTTGTATATATTGCTTCTATATAGTCTAAGAAACATATATGCATGCATCCAAACAGTACCATTCGCCAATTTTTTGTTCTTCATGTTTAAGTGAACAATGAGCCCCAATGGTTAATCCGTTATCGGAAATTATTTGTAATTTTCGACAAGTAGAACAATGAATGGAACAGTTAGACGGTTGAAATATTTGTTCCATATTGCTTCTATATAGTCTACGAAACATATATGCAAAGCATCCAAACAGTACAATTCGCAAATTTTTTGTTCTTCAAGTTTAAGTGAACAATGAGCCCCATTGTTAATCCATTATCGGAAATTATTTGTAATTTTCGACATGTAGAACAGTGAATGGAACAGGTAGACGGTTGAAATCTTTGTATATATTGCTTCTATATAGTCTAAGAAACATATATGCAAAGCATCCAAACAGTACCATTCGCCAATTTTTTGTTCTTCATGTTTAAGTGAACTACGAGCCCCATTGTTAATCCTTTAAAGGAAATTATTTGTAAATTTCGGCAAGTAGAACAATGAATGGAATAGGTAGACGTTTGAAATCATTGTATATATTGCTTCTATATAGTCTAAGAAACATATATGCAAATCATCCAAACAGTACAATTCGCAAATTTCTTGTTCTTCATGTTTAAGTGAACTACGAGCCCCATTGTTAATCCTTTAAAGGAAATTATTTGTAAATTTCGGCAAGTAGAACAATGAATGGAATAGGTAGACGGTTGAAATCATTGTATATATTGTTTCTATATAGTCTAAGAAACATATATGCAAATCATCCAAACAGTACAATTCGCCAATTTCTTGTTCTTCAAGTTTAAGTAAACTACGATCCCCATTGTTAATCCCTTAACGGAAATTATTTGTAACTTGCGACAAGTAGAACAATGAATGGAACAGGTAGACGGTTGAAATCAATGTATATATTGCTTCTTTATAGTCTAAGAAACATATATGCAAAGCATCCAAACAGTACCATACGCCACTTTTTTGTTCTTCAAGTTTAAGTGAACAACGAGCCCCATTGTTAATCCTTTAAAGGAAATTATTTGTAAATTTCGACAAGTAGAACAATGATTGGAACACGTAGACGGTTGAAATCTTTTTATATATTGCTTCTATATAGTCTAAGAAACATATATGCAAAGCATCCAAACAGTACCAAACGCCAATTTTTTGTTCTTCAAGTTTAAGTAAACTACGATCCCCATTGTTAATCCCTTAACGGAAATTATTTGTAACTTTCGACAAGTAGAACAATGAATGGAACAGGTAGACGGTTGAAATCTTTGTATATATTGCTTCTATGTAGTCTAAGAAACATATATGCAAAGCATCCAAACAGTACAATTCGCCAATTTTTTGTTCTTCAAGTTTAAGTGAACAATCAGCCCCAATGGTTAATCCTTTATCGGAAATTATTTGTAAATTTCGACAAGTAGAACAATGAATGGAACAGGTAGCCGGTTGAAATCAATGTATATATTGCTTCTATATAGTATAAGAAACATATATGCAAAGCATCCAAACAGTACCATTCGCCAATTTTTTGTTCTTCAAGTTTAAGTGAACTACGAGCCCCATTGTTAATACTTTAACGGAAATTATTTGTAACTTGCGACAAGTAGAACAATGAATGCAACAGGTGGACGGTTGAAATCAATGTATATATTGCTTCTCTATAGTCTAAGAAACATATATGCAAAGCATCCAAACAGTACCATACGCCACTTTTTTGTTCTTCAAGTTTAAGTGAAGAACGAGCCCCATTGTTAATCCTTTAAAGGAAATTATTTGTAAATTTCGACAAGTAGAACAATGATTGGAACACGTAGACGGTTGAAATCTTTGTATATATTGCTTCCATATAGTCTAAGAAACATGTACGCAAAGCATCCAAACAGTACAATTCGCCAATTTTTTGTTCTTCAAGTTTAAGTGAACTACGATCCCCATTCTTAATCCCTTAACGGAAATTATTTGTAACTTTCGACAAGTAGAACAATGAATGGAACAGGTAGATGGTTGAAATCTTTGTATATATTGCTTCTATATAGTCTAAGAAACATATATGCAAAGCATCCAAACAGTACCATTCGCCAATTTTTTGTTCTTCAAGTTTAAGTGAACTGCGAGCTCCATTGTTAAGCCTTTAAAGGAAATTATTTGTAACTTTCGACAAGTAGAACAATGAATGGAACAGGTAGACTGTTGAAATCATTGTATATATTGCTTCTATATAGTATAAGAAACATATATGCAAAGCATCCAAACAGTACCATTCGCCAATTTTTTGTTCTTCAAGTTTAGTGAACAATGAGCCCCAATGGTTAATCCTTTATCGGAAATTATTTGTAAATTTCGACAAGTAGAACAATGAATGGAACAGGTAGACGGTTGAAATCTTTGTATATATTGCTTCTATTTAGTATAAGAAACATATATGCAAAGCATCCAAACAGTACAATTCGCCAATTTTTTGTTCTTCAAGTTTAAGTGAACAATGAGCCCCAATGGTTAATCCGTTATCGGAAATTATTTGTAACTTTTGACAAGTAGAACAATGAATGGAACAGTTAGACGGTTGAAATATTTGTATATATTGCTTCTATATAGTCTACGAAACATATATGCAAAGCATCCAAACAGTACAATTCGCCAATTTTTTGTTCTTTAAGATTAAGTGAACTACGATCCCCATTGTTAATCCCTTAACGGAAATTATTTGTATCTTTCGACAAGTAGAACAGTGAATGGAACAGGTAGACGATTGAAATCTTTGTATATATTGCTTCTATATAGTATAAGAAACATATATGCAAAGCATCCAAACAGTACAATTCGCCAATTTTTTGTTCTTCAAGTTTAAGTGAACAATGAGCCCCAATGGTTAATCCGTTATCGGAAATTATTTGTAACTTTTGACAAGTAGAACAATGAATGGAACAGTTAGACGGTTGAAATATTTGTATATATTGCTTCTATATAGTCTACGAAACATATATGCAAAGCATCCAAACAGTACAATTCGCCAATTTTTTGTTCTTTAAGTTTAAGTGAACTACGATCCCCATTGTTAATCCCTTAACGGAAATTATTTGTATCTTTCGACAAGTAGAACAGTGAATGGAACAGGTAGACGATTGAGATCTTTGTATATATTGCTTCTATATAGTATAAGAAACATATATGCAAAGCATCCAAAAAGTACAATTCGCCAATTTTTTGTTCTTCAAGTTTAAGTGAACAATGAGCCCCAATGGTTAATCCGTTATCGGAAATTATTTGTAACTTTTGACAAGTAGAACAATGAATGGGACAGGTAGATGGTTGAAATCTTTGTATATATTGCTTCTATGTAGTCTAAGAAACATATATGCAAAGCATCCAAACAGTACAATTCGCCAATTTTTTGTTCTTCAAGTTTAAGTGAACAATGAGCCCAAATGGTTAATCCGTTATCGGAAATTATTTGTAACTTTCGACAAGTAGAACAATGAATGGAAAAGGTAGACGGTTGAAATCTTTGTATATATTGCTTCTATATAGTCTAAGAAACATATATGCAAAGCATCCAAACAGTACCATTCGCCAATTTTTTGTTCTTCAAGTTTAAGTGAACAATGTGCCCCAATGGTTAATCCTTTATCGGAAATTATTTGTAATTTTCGACAAGTAGAACAATGAATGGAACAGTTAGACGGTTGAAATATTTGTATATATTGCTTCTATATAGTCTAAGAAACATATATGCATGCATCCAAACAGTACCATTCGCCAATTTTTTGTTCTTCATGTTTAAGTGAACAATGAGCCCCAATGGTTAATCCGTTATCGGAAATTATTTGTAATTTTCGACAAGTAGAACAATGAATGGAACAGTTAGACGGTTGAAATATTTGTTCCATATTGCTTTTATATAGTCTACGAAACATATATGCAAAGCATCCAACAGTACAATTCGCAAATTTTTTGTTCTTCAAGTTTAAGTGAACAATGAGCCCCATTGTTAATCCATTATCGGAAATTATTTGTAATTTTCGACATGTAGAACAGTGAATGGAACAGGTAGACGGTTGAAATCTTTGTATATATTGCTTCTATATAGTCTAAGAAACATATATGCAAAGCATCCAAACAGTACCATTCGCCAATTTTTTGTTCTTCATGTTTAAGTGAACTACGAGCCCCATTGTTAATCCTTTAAAGGAAATTATTTGTAAATTTCGGCAAGTAGAACAAGGAATGGAATAGGTAGACGTTTGAAATCATTGTATATATTGCTTCTATATAGTCTAAGAAACATATATGCAAATCATCCAAACAGTACAATTCGCAAATTTCTTGTTCTTCATGTTTAAGTGAACTACGAGCCCCATTGTTAATCCTTTAAAGGAAATTATTTGTAAATTTCGGCAAGTAGAACAATGAATGGAATAGGTAGACGGTTGAAATCATTGTATATATTGCTTCTATATAGTCTAAGAAACATATATGCAAATCATCCAAACAGTACAATTCGCCAATTTCTTATTCTTCAAGTTTAAGTAAACTACGATCCCCATTGTTAATCCCTTAACGGAAATTATTTGTAACTTGCGACAAGTAGAACAATGAATGGAACAGGTAGACGGTTGAAATCAATGTATATATTGCTTCTTTATAGTCTAAGAAACATATATGCAAAGCATCCAAACAGTACCATACGCCACTTTTTTGTTCTTCAAGTTTAAGTGAACAACGAGCCCCATTGTTAATCCTTTAAAGGAAATTATTTGTAAATTTCGACAAGTAGAACAATGATTGGAACACGTAGACGGTTGAAATCTTTGTATATGTTGCTTCCATATAGTCTAACAAACATGTACGCAAAGCATCCAAACAGTACAATTCGCCAATTTTTTGTTCTTCAATTTTAAGTGAACTACGATCCCCATTGTTAATCCCTTAACGGAAATTATTTGTAACTTTCGACAAGTAGAACAGTGAATGGAACAGGTAGACGGTTGAAATCTTTGTATATATTGCTTCTATATAGTATAAGAAACATATATGCAAAGCATCCAAACAGTACAATTCGCCAATTTTTTGTTCTTCAATTTTAAGTGAACTACGATCCCCATTGTTAATCCCTTAACGGAAATTATTTGTAACTTTCGACAAGTAGAACAGTGAATGGAACAGGTAGACGGTTGAAATCTTTGTATATATTGCTTCTATTTAGTATAAGAAACATATATGCAAAGCATCCAAACAGTACAATTCGCCAATTTTTTGTTCTTCAAGTTTAAGTGAACAATGAGCCCCAATGGTTAATCCGTTATCGGAAATTATTTGTAACTTTTGACAAGTAGAACAATGAATGGAACAGTTAGACGGTTGAAATATTTGTATATATTGCTTCTATATAGTCTACGAAACATATATGCAAAGCATCCAAACAGTACAATTCGCCAATTTTTTGTTCTTTAAGATTAAGTGAACTACGATCCCCATTGTTAATCCCTTAACGGAAATTATTTGTATCTTTCGACAAGTAGAACAGTGAATGGAACAGGTAGACGATTGAAATCTTTGTATATATTGCTTCTATATAGTATAAGAAACATATATGCAAAGCATCCAAACAGTACAATTCGCCAATTTTTTGTTCTTCAAGTTTAAGTGAACAATGAGCCCCAATGGTTAATCCGTTATCGGAAATTATTTGTAACTTTTGACAAGTAGAACAATGAATGGGACAGGTAGATGGTTTAAATCTTTGTATATATTGCTTCTATGTAGTCTAAGAAACATATATGCAAAGCATCCAAACAGTACAATTCGCCAATTTTTTGTTCTTCAAGTTTAAGTGAACAATGAGCCCAAATGGTTAATCCGTTATCGGAAATTATTTGTAACTTTCGACAAGTAGAACAATGAATGGAAAAGGTAGACGGTTGAAATCTTTGTATATATTGCTTCTATATAGTCTAAGAAACATATATGCAAAGCATCCAAACAGTACCATTCGCCAATTTTTTGTTCTTCAAGTTTAAGTGAACAATGTGCCCCAATGGTTAATCCATTATCGGAAATTATTTGTAATTTTCGACATGTAGAACAGTGAATGGAACAGGTAGACGGTTGAAATCTTTGTATATATTGCTTCTATATAGTCTAAGAAACATATATGCAAAGCATCCAAACAGTACCATTCGCCAATTTTTTGTTCTTCATGTTTAAGTGAACTACGAGCCCCATTGTTAATCCTTTAAAGGAAATTATTTGTAAATTTCGGCAAGTAGAACAATGAATGGAATAGGTAGACGTTTGAAATCATTGTATATATTGCTTCTATATAGTCTAAGAAACATATATGCAAATCATCCAAACAGTACAATTCGCAAATTTCTTGTTCTTCATGTTTAAGTGAACTACGAGCCCCATTGTTAATCCTTTAAAGGAAATTATTTGTAAATTTCGGCAAGTAGAACAATGAATGGAATAGGTAGACGGTTGAAATCATTGTATATATTGCTTCTATATAGTCTAAGAAACATATATGCAAATCATCCAAACAGTACAATTCGCCAATTTCTTGTTCTTCAAGTTTAAGTAAACTACGATCCCCATTGTTAATCCCTTAACGGAAATTATTTGTAACTTGCGACAAGTAGAACAATGAATGGAACAGGTAGACGGTTGAAATCAATGTATATATTGCTTCTTTATAGTCTAAGAAACATGTATGCAAAGCATCCAAACAGTACCATACGCCACTTTTTTGTTCTTCAAGTTTAAGTGAACAACGAGCCCCATTGTTAATCCTTTAAAGGAAATTATTTGTAAATTTCGACAAGTAGAACAATGATTGGAACACGTAGACGGTTGAAATCTTTGTATATGTTGCTTCCATATAGTCTAACAAACATGTACGCAAAGCATCCAAACAGTACAATTCGCCAATTTTTTGTTCTTCAATTTTAAGTGAACTACGATCCCCATTGTTAATCCCTTAACGGAAATTATTTGTAACTTTCGACAAGTAGAACAGTGAATGGAACAGGTAGACGGTTGAAATCTTTGTATATATTGCTTCTATATAGTATAAGAAACATATATGCAAAGCATCCAAACAGTACAATTCGCCAATTTTTTGTTCTTCAAGTTTAAGTGAACAATGAGCCCCAATGGTTAATCCGTTATCGGAAATTATTTGTAACTTTTGACAAGTAGAACAATGAATGGAACAGGTAGATTGTTGAAATCTTTGTATATATTGCTTCTATATAGTCTAAGAAACATATATGCAAAGCATCCAAACAGTACAATTCGCCAATTTTTTGTTCTTCAAGTTTAAGTGAACAATGAGCCCCAATGGTTAATCCTTTATCGGAAATTATTTGTAAATTTCGACAAGTAGAACAATGAATGGAACAGGTAGCCGGTTGAAATCTTTGTATATATTGCTTCTATGTAGTCTAAGAAACATATATTCAAAGCATCCAAACAGTACAATTCGCCAATTTTTTGTTCTTCAAGTTTAAGTGAACAATGAGCCCCAATGGTTAATCCTTTATCGGAAATTATTTGTTAATTTCGACAAGTAGAACAATGAATGGAACAGGTAGCCGGTTGAAATCTTTGTATATATTGCTTCTATGTAGTCTAAGAAACATATATGCAAAGCATCCAAACAGTACAATTCGCCAATTTTTTGTTCTTCAAGTTTAAGTGAACAATGAGCCCAAATGGTTAATCCGTTATCGGAAATTATTTGTAACTTTCGACAATTAGAACAATGAATGGAAAAGGTAGACGGTTGAAATCTTTGTATATATTGCTTCTATATAGTCTAAGAAACATATATGCAAAGCATCTCAACAGTACCATTCGCCAATTTTTTGTTCTTCAAGTTTAAGTGAACAATGTGCCCCAATGGTTAATCCTTTATCGGAAATTATTTGTAATTTTCGACAAGTAGAACAATGAATGGAACAGTTAGACGGTTGAAATATTTGTATATATTGCTTCTATATAGTCTAAGAAACATATATGCATGCATCCAAACAGCACAATTCGCCAATTTTTTGTTCTTCAAGTTTAAGTGAACAATGAGCCCCAATAGTTAATCCGTTATCGGAAATTATTTGTAATTTTCGACAAGTAGAACAATGAATGGAACAGTTAGACGGTTGAAATATTTGTATATATTGCTTCTATATAGTCTACGAAACATATATGCAAAGCATCCAAACAGTACAATTCGCCAATTTTTTGTACTTCAAGTTTAAGTGAACTACGAGCCACATTGTTAATCCTTTAACGGAAATTAATTGTAACTTTCGACAAGTAGAACAATGAATGGAACAGGTAGACGGTTGAAATCTTTGTATATATTGCTTCTATATAGTATAAGAAACATATATGCAAAGCATCCAAACAGTACAATTCGCCAATTTATTGTTCTTCAAGTTTAAGTGAACAACGAGCCCCATTGTTAATCCTTTAAAGGAAATTATTTGTAACTTTCGACAAGTAGAACAATGAATGGAACAGGTAGACGGTTGAAATCTTTGTATATATTGCTTCTATATAGTCTAAGAAACATATATGCAAAGCATCCAAACAGTACAATTCGCCAATTTTTTGTTCTTCAAGTTTAAGTGAACAATGAGCCCAAATGGTTAATCCGTTATCGGAAATTATTTGTAACTTTCGACAAGTAGAACAATGAATGGAACTGGTAGACGGTTGAAATCTTTTTATATATTGCTTCTATATAGTCTAAGAAACATATATGCAAAGCATCCAAACAGTACCATTCGCCAATTTTTTGTTCTTCAAGTTTAAGTAAACTACGATCCCCATTGTTAATCCCTTAACGGAAATTATTTGTAACTTTCGACAAGTAGAACAATGAATGGAACAGGTAGACGGTTGAAATCTTTGTATATATTGCTTCTATGTAGTCTAAGAAACATATATGCAAAGCATCCAAACAGTACAATTCGCCAATTTTTTGTTCTTCAAGTTTAAGTGAACAATCAGCCCCAATGGTTAATCCTTTATCGGAAATTATTTGTAAATTTCGACAAGTAGAACAATGAATGGAACAGGTAGCCGGTTGAAATCAATGTATATATTGCTTCTATATAGTATAAGAAACATATATGCAAAGCATCCAAACAGTATCATTCGCCAATTTTTTGTTCTTCAAGTTTAAGTGAACTACGAGCCCCATTGTTAATACTTTAACGGAAATTATTTGTAACTTGCGACAAGTAGAACAATGAATGCAACAGGTAGACGGTTGAAATCAATGTATATATTGCTTCTTTATAGTCTAAGAAACATATATGCAAAGCATCCAAACAGTACCATACGCCACTTTTTTGTTCTTCAAGTTTAAGTGAAGAACGAGCCCCATTGTTAATCCTTTAAAGGAAATTATTTGTAAATTTCGACAAGTAGAACAATGATTGGAACACGTAGACGGTTGAAATCTTTGTATATATTGCTTCCATATAGTCTAAGAAACATGTACGCAAAGCATCCAAACAGTACAATTCGCCAATTTTTTGTTCTTCAAGTTTAAGTGAACTACGATCCCCATTCTTAATCCCTTAACGGAAATTATTTGTAACTTTCGACAAGTAGAACAATGAATGGAACAGGTAGATGGTTGAAATCTTTGTATATATTGCTTCTATATAGTCTAAGAAACATATATGCAAAGCATCCAAACAGTACCATTCGCCAATTTTTTGTTCTTCAAGTTTAAGTGAACTGCGAGCTCCATTGTTAAGCCTTTAAAGGAAATTATTTGTAACTTTCGACAAGTAGAACAATGAATGGAACAGGTAGACTGTTGAAATCATTGTATATATTGCTTCTATATAGTATAAGAAACATATATGCAAAGCATCCAAACAGTACCATTCGCCAATTTTTTGTTCTTCAAGTTTAAGTGAACTACGAGCCCCATTGATAATCCTTTAAAGGAAATTATTTGTAAATTTCGACAAGTAGAACAATGAATGGAACAGGTAGACTGTTGAAATCTTTGTATATATTGCTTCTATATAGTCTAAGAAACATATATGCAAAGCATCCAAACAGTACAATTCGACAATTTTTTGTTCTTCAAGTTTAGTGAACAATGAGCCCCAATGGTTAATCCTTTATCGGAAATTATTTGTAAATTTCGACAAGTAGAACAATGAATGGAACAGGTAGACGGTTGAAATCATTGTATATATTGCTTCTATATAGTCTAAGAAACATATATGCAAAGCATCCAAACAGTACAATTCGACAATTTTTTGCTCTTCAAGTTTAAGTGAACTACGAGCCCCATTGTTAATCCTTTAAAGGAAATTATTTGTAAATTTCGGCAAGTAGAACAATGAATGGAATAGGTAGACGGTTGAAATCATTGTATATATTGCTTCTAAATAGTCTAAGAAACATATATGCAAAGCATCCAAACAGTACAATTCGCCAATTTTTTGTTCTTCAATTTTAAGTGAACTGCGATCCCCATTGTTAATCCCTTAACGGAAATTATTTGTAACTTTCGACAAGTAGAACAGTGAATGGAACAGGTAGACGGTTGAAATCTTTGTATATATTGCTTCTATATAGTATAAGAAACATATATGCAAAGCATCCAAACAGTACAATTCGCCAATTTTTTGTTCTTCAAGTTTAAGTGAACAATGAGCCCCAATGGTTAATCCGTTATCGGAAATTATTTGTAACTTTTGACAAGTAGAACAATGAATGGAACATGTAGATTGTTGATATCTTTGTATATATTGCTTCTATATAGTCTAAGAAACATATATGCAAAGCATCCAAACAGTACAATTCGCCAATTTTTTGTTCTTCAAGTTTAAGTGAACAATGAGCCCCAATGGTTAATCCTTTATCGGAAATTATTTGTAAATTTCGACAAGTAGAACAATGAATGGAACAGGTAGCCGGTTGAAATCTTTGTATATATTGCTTCTATGTAGTCTAAGAAACATATATGCAAAGCATCCAAACAGTACAATTCGCCAATTTTTTGTTCTTCAAGTTTAAGTGAACAATGAGCCCCAATGGTTAATCCTTTATCGGAAATTATTTGTTAATTTCGACAAGTAGAACAATGAATGGAACAGGTAGCCGGTTGAAATCTTTGTATATATTGCTTCTATGTAGTCTAAAAAACATATATGCAAAGCATCCAAACAGTACAATTCGCCAATTTTTTGTTCTTCAAGTTTAAGTGAACAATGAGCCCAAATGGTTAATCCGTTATCGGAAATTATTTGTAACTTTCGACAATTAGAACAATGAATGGAAAAGGTAGACGGTTGAAATCTTTGTATATATTGCTTCTATATAGTCTAAGAAACAAATATGCAAATCATCCAAACAGTACAATTCGCCAATTTCTTGTTCTTCAAGTTTAAGTAAACTACGATCCCCATTGTTAATCCCTTAACGGAAATTATTTGTAACTTGCGACAAGTAGAACAATGAATGGAACAGGTAGACGGTTGAAATCAATGTATATATTGCTTCTTTATAGTCTAAGAAACATATATGCAAAGCATCCAAACAGTACCATACGCCACTTTTTTGTTCTTCAAGTTTAAGTGAACAACGAGCCCCATTGTTAATCCTTTAAAGGAAATTATTTGTAAATTTCGACAAGTAGAACAATGATTGGAACACGTAGACGGTTGAAATCTTTGTATATGTTGCTTCCATATAGTCTAACAAACATGTACGCAAAGCATCCAAACAGTACAATTCGCCAATTTTTTGTTCTTCAATTTTAAGTGAACTACGATCCCCATTGTTAATCCCTTAACGGAAATTATTTGTAACTTTCGACAAGTAGAACAGTGAATGGAACAGGTAGACGGTTGAAATCTTTGTATATATTGCTTCTATATAGTATAAGAAACATATATGCAAAGCATCCAAACAGTACAATTCGCCAATTTTTTGTTCTTCAATTTTAAGTGAACTACGATCCCCATTGTTAATCCCTTAACGGAAATTATTTGTAACTTTCGACAAGTAGAACAGTGAATGGAACAGGTAGACGGTTGAAATCTTTGTATATATTGCTTCTATATAGTATAAGAAACATATATGCAAAGCATCCAAACAGTACAATTCGCCAATTTTTTGTTCTTCAAGTTTAAGTGAACAATGAGCCCCAATGGTTAATCCGTTATCGGAAATTATTTGTAACTTTTGACAAGTAGAACAATGAATGGAACAGTTAGACGGTTGAAATATTTGTATATATTGCTTCTATATAGTCTACGAAACATATATGCAAAGCATCCAAACAGTACAATTCGCCAATTTTTTGTTCTTTAAGTTTAAGTGAACTACGATCCCCATTGTTAATCCCTTAACGGAAATTATTTGTATCTTTCGACAAGTAGAACAGTGAATGGAACAGGTAGACGATTGAAATCTTTGTATATATTGCTTCTATATAGTATAAGAAACATATATGCAAAGCATCCAAACAGTACAATTCGCCAATTTTTTGTTCTTCAAGTTTAAGTGAACAATGAGCCCCAATGGTTAATCCGTTATCGGAAATTATTTGTAACTTTTGACAAGTAGAACAATGAATGGGACAGGTAGATGGTTTAAATCTTTGTATATATTGCTTCTATGTAGTCTAAGAAACATATATGCAAAGCATCCAAACAGTACAATTCGCCAATTTTTTGTTCTTCAAGTTTAAGTGAACAATGAGCCCAAATGGTTAATCCGTTATCGGAAATTATTTGTAACTTTCGACAAGTAGAACAATGAATGGAAAAGGTAGACGGTTGAAATCTTTGTATATATTGCTTCTATATAGTCTAAGAAACATATATGCAAAGCATCCAAACAGTACCATTCGCCAATTTTTTGTTCTTCAAGTTTAAGTGAACAATGTGCCCCAATGGTTAATCCTTTATAGGAAATTATTTGTAATTTTCGACAAGTAGAACAATGAATGGAACAGTTAGACGGTTGAAATATTTGTATATATTGCTTCTATATAGTCTAAGAAACATATATGCATGCATCCAAACAGTACCATTCGCCAATTTTTTGTTCTTCATGTTTAAGTGAACAATGAGCCCCAATGGTTAATCCGTTATCGGAAATTATTTGTAATTTTCGACAAGTAGAACAATGAATGGAACAGTTAGACGGTTGAAATATTTGTTCCATATTGCTTTTATATAGTCTACGAAACATATATGCAAAGCATCCAACAGTACAATTCGCAAATTTTTTGTTCTTCAAGTTTAAGTGAACAATGAGCCCCATTGTTAATCCATTATCGGAAATTATTTGTAATTTTCGACATGTAGAACAGTGAATGGAACAGGTAGACGGTTGAAATCTTTGTATATATTGCTTCTATATAGTCTAAGAAACATATATGCAAAGCATCCAAACAGTACCATTCGCCAATTTTTTGTTCTTCATGTTTAAGTGAACTACGAGCCCCATTGTTAATCCTTTAAAGGAAATTATTTGTAAATTTCGGCAAGTAGAACAATGAATGGAATAGGTAGACGTTTGAAATCATTGTATATATTGCTTCTATATAGTCTAAGAAACATATATGCAAATCATCCAAACAGTACAATTCGCAAATTTCTTGTTCTTCATGTTTAAGTGAACTACGAGCCCCATTGTTAATCCTTTAAAGGAAATTATTTGTAAATTTCGGCAAGTAGAACAATGAATGGAACAGGTAGACGGTTGAAATATTTGTATATATTGCTTCTATGTAGACTAAGAAACATATATGCAAAGCATCCAAACAGTACAATTCGCCAATTTTTTGTTCTTCAAGTTTAAGTGAACAATGAGCCCAAATGGTTAATCCGTTATCGGAAATTATTTGTAACTTTCGACAATTAGAACAATGAATGGAAAAGGTAGACGGTTGAAATCTTTGTATATATTGCTTCTATATAGTCTAAGAAACATATATGCAAAGCATCTCAACAGTACCATTCGCCAATTTTTTGTTCTTCAAGTTTAAGTGAACAATGTGCCCCAATGGTTAATCCTTTATCGGAAATTATTTGTAATTTTCGACAAGTAGAACAATGAATGGAACAGTTAGACGGTTGAAATATTTGTATATATTGCTTCTATATAGTCTAAGAAACATATATGCATGCATCCAAACAGTACCATTCGCCAATTTTTTGTTCTTCAAGTTTAAGTGAACAATGTGCCCCAATGGTTAATCCTTTATCGGAAATTATTTGTAATTTTCGACAAGTAGAACAATGAATGGAACAGTTAGACGGTTGAAATATTTGTATATATTGCTTCTATATAGTCTACGAAACATATATGCAAAGCATCCAAACAGTACAATTCGCCAATTTTTTGTTCTTCAAGTTTAAGTGAACAATGAGCCCCAATGGTTAATCCTTTATCGGAAATTATTTGTAAATTTCGACAAGTAGAACAATGAATGGAACAGGTAGCCGGTTGAAATCTTTGTATATATTGCTTCTATATAGTCTAAGAAACATATATGCAAAGCATCCAAACAGTACCGTTCGCCAATTTTTTGTTCTTCAAGTTTAAGTGAACAATGAGCCCCAATGGTTAATCCTTTATCGGAAATTATTTGTAATTTTCGACAAGTAGAACAATGAATGGAACAGTTAGACGGTTGAAATATTTGTATATATTGCTTCTATATAGTCTACGAAACATATATGCAAAGCATCCAAACAGTACAATTCGCCAATTTTTTGTACTTCAAGTTTAAGTGAACTACGAGCCACATTGTTAATCCTTTAACGGAAATTAATTGTAACTTTCGACAAGTAGAACAATGAATGGAACAGGTAGACGGTTGAAATCTTTGTACATATTGCTTCTATATAGTCTAAGAAACATATATGCAAAGCATCCAAACAGCACAATTCGCCAATTTTTTGTTCTTCAAGTTTAAGTGAACAATGAGCCCCAATAGTTAATCCGTTATCGGAAATTATTTGTAATTTTCGACAAGTAGAACAATGAATGGGACAGTTAGACGGTTGAAATATTTGTATATATTGCTTCTATATAGTCTACGAAACATATATGCAAAACATCCAAACAGTACCATTCGCCAATTTTTTGTACTTCAAGTTTAAGTGAACTACGAGCCCCATTGTTAATACTTTAACGGAAATTATTTGTAACTTGCGACAAGTAGAACAATGAATGGAACAGGTAGACGGTTGAAATCTTTGTATATATTGCTTCTATATAGTCTAAGAAACATATATGCAAAGCATCCAAACAGTACAATTCGCCAATTTTTTGTTCTTCAAGTTTAAGTGAACAATGAGCCCCAATGGTTAATCCTTTATCGGAAATTATTTGTAAATTTCGACAAGTAGAACAATGAATGGAACAGGTAGCCGGTTGAAATCTTTGTATATATTGCTTCTATATAGTCTAAGAAACATATATGCAAAGCATCCAAACAGTACCGTTCGCCAATTTTTTGTTCTTCAAGTTTAAGTGAACAATGAGCCCCAATGGTTAATCCTTTATCGGAAATTATTTGTAATTTTCGACAAGTAGAACAATGAATGGAACAGTTAGACGGTTGAAATATTTGTATATATTGCTTCTATATAGTCTACGAAACATATATGCAAAGCATCCAAACAGTACAATTCGCCAATTTTTTGTACTTCAAGTTTAAGTGAACTACGAGCCACATTGTTAATCCTTTAACGGAAATTAATTGTAACTTTCGACAAGTAGAACAATGAATGGAACAGGTAGACGGTTGAAATCTTTGTACATATTGCTTCTATATAGTCTAAGAAACATATATGCAAAGCATCCAAACAGCACAATTCGCCAATTTTTTGTTCTTCAAGTTTAAGTGAACAATGAGCCCCAATAGTTAATCCGTTATCGGAAATTATTTGTAATTTTCGACAAGTAGAACAATGAATGGAACAGTTAGACGGTTGAAATATTTGTATATATTGCTTCTATATAGTCTACGAAACATATATGCAAAACATCCAAACAGTACCATTCGCCAATTTTTTGTACTTCAAGTTTAAGTGAACTACGAGCCCCATTGTTAATACTTTAACGGAAATTATTTGTAACTTGCGACAAGTAGAACAATGAATGGAACAGGTAGACGGTTGAAATCTTTGTATATATTGCTTCTATATAGTCTAAGAAACATATATGCAAAGCATCCAAACAGTACAATTCGCCAATTTTTTGTTCTTCAAGTTTAAGTGAACAATGAGCCCCAATGGTTAATCCTTTATCGGAAATTATTTGTAAATTTCGACAAGTAGAACAATGAATGGAACAGGTAGCCGGTTGAAATCTTTGTATATATTGCTTCTATATAGTCTAAGAAACATATATGCAAAGCATCCAAACAGTACCGTTCGCCAATTTTTTGTTCTTCAAGTTTAAGTGAACAATGAGCCCCAATGGTTAATCCTTTATCGGAAATTATTTGTAAATTTCGACAAGTAGAACAATGAATGGAACAGGTAGCCGGTTGAAATCTTTGTATATATTGCTTCTATATAGTCTACGAAACATATATGCAAAGCATCCAAACAGTACAATTCGCCAATTTTTTGTACTTCAAGTTTAAGTGAACTACGAGCCACATTGTTAATCCTTTAACGGAAATTAATTGTAACTTTCGACAAGTAGAACAATGAATGGAACAGGTAGACG
This sequence comes from Cerceris ruficornis, assembly GCA_963989415.1. Classification (NCBI taxonomy): domain Eukaryota; kingdom Metazoa; phylum Arthropoda; class Insecta; order Hymenoptera; family Crabronidae; genus Cerceris; species Cerceris ruficornis. Next base: position 80,664 of record CAXDIW010000018.1, on the reverse strand, counting down.
GTTGAAATCTTTGTACATATTGCTTCTATATAGTCTAAGAAACATATATGCAAAGCATCCAAACAGCACAATTCGCCAATTTATTGTTCTTCAAGTTTAAGTGAACAACGAGCCCCATTGTTAATCCTTTAAAGGAAATTATTTGTAACTTTCGACAAGTAGAACAATGAATGGAACAGGTAGACGGTTGAAATCTTTGTATATATTGCTTCTATATAGTCTAAGAAACATATATGCAAAGCATCCAAACAGTACAATTCGCCAATTTTTTGTTCTTCAAGTTTAAGTGAACAATGAGCCCAAATGGTTAATCCGTTATCGGAAATTATTTGTAACTTTCGACAAGTAGAACAATGAATGGAACTGGTAGACGGTTGAAATCTTTTTATATATTGCTTCTATGTAGTCTAAGAAACATATATGCAAAGTATCCAAACAGTACCATTCGCCAATTTTTTGTTCTTCAAGTTTAAGTAAACTACGATCCCCATTGTTAATCCCTTAACGGAAATTATTTGTAACTTTCGACAAGTAGAACAATGAATGGAACAGGTAGACGGTTGAAATCTTTGTATATATTGCTTCTATGTAGTCTAAGAAACATATATGCAAAGCATCCAAACAGTACAATTCGCCAATTTTTTGTTCTTCAAGTTTAAGTGAACAATCAGCCCCAATGGTTAATCCTTTATCGGAAATTATTTGTAAATTTCGGCAAGTAGAACAATGAATGGAACAGGTAGCCGGTTGAAATCAATGTATATATTGCTTCTATATAGTATAAGAAACATATATGCAAAGCATCCAAACAGTACCATTCGCCAATTTTTTGTTCTTCAAGTTTAAGTGAACTACGAGCCCCATTGTTAATACTTTAACGGAAATTATTTGTAACTTGCGACAAGTAGAACAATGAATGCAACAGGTAGACGGTTGAAATCAATGTATATATTGCTTCTTTATAGTCTAAGAAACATATATGCAAAGCATCCAAACAGTACCATACGCCACTTTTTTGTTCTTCAAGTTTAAGTGAAGAACGAGCCCCATTGTTAATCCTTTAAAGGAAATTATTTGTAAATTTCGACAAGTAGAACAATGATTGGAACACGTAGACGGTTGAAATCTTTGTATATATTGCTTCCATATAGTCTAAGAAACATGTACGCAAAGCATCCAAACAGTACAATTCGCCAATTTTTTGTTCTTCAAGTTTAAGTGAACTACGATCCCCATTCTTAATCCCTTAACGGAAATTATTTGTAACTTTCGACAAGTAGAACAATGAATGGAACAGGTAGATGGTTGAAATCTTTGTATATATTGCTTCTATATAGTCTAAGAAACATATATGCAAAGCATCCAAACAGTACCATTCGCCAATTTTTTGTTCTTCAAGTTTAAGTGAACTGCGAGCTCCATTGTTAAGCCTTTAAAGGAAATTATTTGTAACTTTCGACAAGTAGAACAGTGAATGGAACAGGTAGACGGTTGAAATCTTTGTATATATTGCTTCTATATAGTATAAGAAACATATATGCAAAGCATCCAAACAGTACAATTCGCCAATTTTTTGTTCTTCAAGTTTAAGTGAACAATGAGCCCCAATGGTTAATCCGTTATCGGAAATTATTTGTAACTTTTGACAAGTAGAACAATGAATGGAACATGTAGATTGTTGATATCTTTGTATATATTGCTTCTATATAGTCTAAGAAACATATATGCAAAGCATCCAAACAGTACAATTCGCTAATTTTTTGTTCTTCAAGTTTAAGTGAACAATGAGCCCCAATGGTTAATCCTTTATCGGAAATTATTTGTAAATTTCGACAAGTAGAACAATGAATGGAACAGGTAGCCGGTTGAAATCTTTGTATATATTGCTTCTATGTAGTCTAAGAAACATATATGCAAAGCATCCAAACAGTACAATTCGCCAATTTTTTGTTCTTCAAGTTTAAGTGAACAATGAGCCCCAATGGTTAATCCTTTATCGGAAATTATTTGTTAATTTCGACAAGTAGAACAATGAATGGAACAGGTAGCCGGTTGAAATCTTTGTATATATTGCTTCTATGTAGTCTAAGAAACATATATGCAAAGCATCCAAACAGTACAATTCGCCAATTTTTTGTTCTTCAAGTTTAAGTGAACAATGAGCCCAAATGGTTAATCCGTTATCGGAAATTATTTGTAACTTTCGACAATTAGAACAATGAATGGAAAAGGTAGACGGTTGAAATCTTTGTATATATTGCTTCTATATAGTCTAAGAAACATATATGCAAAGCATCTCAACAGTACCATTCGCCAATTTTTTGTTCTTCAAGTTTAAGTGAACAATGTGCCCCAATGGTTAATCCTTTATCGGAAATTATTTGTAATTTTCGACAAGTAGAACAATGAATGGAACAGTTAGACGGTTGAAATATTTGTATATATTGCTTCTATATAGTCTAAGAAACATATATGCATGCATCCAAACAGTACCATTCGCCAATTTTTTGTTCTTCAAGTTTAAGTGAACAATGTGCCCCAATGGTTAATCCTTTATCGGAAATTATTTGTAATTTTCGACAAGTAGAACAATGAATGGAACAGTTAGACGGTTGAAATATTTGTATATATTGCTTCTATATAGTCTACGAAACATATATGCAAAGCATCCAAACAGTACAATTCGCCAATTTTTTGTTCTTCAAGTTTAAGTGAACAATGAGCCCCAATGGTTAATCCTTTATCGGAAATTATTTGTAAATTTCGACAAGTAGAACAATGAATGGAACAGGTAGCCGGTTGAAATCTTTGTATATATTGCTTCTATATAGTCTAAGAAACATATATGCAAAGCATCCAAACAGTACCGTTCGCCAATTTTTTGTTCTTCAAGTTTAAGTGAACAATGAGCCCCAATGGTTAATCCTTTATCGGAAATTATTTGTAATTTTCGACAAGTAGAACAATGAATGGAACAGTTAGACGGTTGAAATATTTGTATATATTGCTTCTATATAGTCTACGAAACATATATGCAAAGCATCCAAACAGTACAATTCGCCAATTTTTTGTACTTCAAGTTTAAGTGAACTACGAGCCACATTGTTAATCCTTTAACGGAAATTAATTGTAACTTTCGACAAGTAGAACAATGAATGGAACAGGTAGACGGTTGAAATCTTTGTACATATTGCTTCTATATAGTCTAAGAAACATATATGCAAAGCATCCAAACAGCACAATTCGCCAATTTTTTGTTCTTCAAGTTTAAGTGAACAATGAGCCCCAATAGTTAATCCGTTATCGGAAATTATTTGTAATTTTCGACAAGTAGAACAATGAATGGAACAGTTAGACGGTTGAAATATTTGTATATATTGCTTCTATATAGTCTACGAAACATATATGCAAAACATCCAAACAGTACCATTCGCCAATTTTTTGTACTTCAAGTTTAAGTGAACTACGAGCCCCATTGTTAATACTTTAACGGAAATTATTTGTAACTTGCGACAAGTAGAACAATGAATGGAACAGGTAGACGGTTGAAATCTTTGTATATATTGCTTCTATATAGTCTAAGAAACATATATGCAAAGCATCCAAACAGTACAATTCGCCAATTTTTTGTTCTTCAAGTTTAAGTGAACAATGAGCCCCAATGGTTAATCCTTTATCGGAAATTATTTGTAAATTTCGACAAGTAGAACAATGAATGGAACAGGTAGCCGGTTGAAATCTTTGTATATATTGCTTCTATATAGTCTAAGAAACATATATGCAAAGCATCCAAACAGTACCGTTCGCCAATTTTTTGTTCTTCAAGTTTAAGTGAACAATGAGCCCCAATGGTTAATCCTTTATCGGAAATTATTTGTAATTTTCGACAAGTAGAACAATGAATGGAACAGTTAGACGGTTGAAATATTTGTATATATTGCTTCTATATAGTCTACGAAACATATATGCAAAGCATCCAAACAGTACAATTCGCCAATTTTTTGTACTTCAAGTTTAAGTGAACTACGAGCCACATTGTTAATCCTTTAACGGAAATTAATTGTAACTTTCGACAAGTAGAACAATGAATGGAACAGGTAGACGGTTGAAATCTTTGTACATATTGCTTCTATATAGTCTAAGAAACATATATGCAAAGCATCCAAACAGCACAATTCGCCAATTTTTTGTTCTTCAAGTTTAAGTGAACAATGAGCCCCAATAGTTAATCCGTTATCGGAAATTATTTGTAATTTTCGACAAGTAGAACAATGAATGGAACAGTTAGACGGTTGAAATATGTGTATATATTGCTTCTATATAGTCTACGAAACATATATGCAAAACATCCAAACAGTACCATTCGCCAATTTTTTGTACTTCAAGTTTAAGTGAACTACGAGCCCCATTGTTAATACTTTAACGGAAATTATTTGTAACTTGCGACAAGTAGAACAATGAATGGAACAGGTAGACGGTTGAAATCTTTGTATATATTGCTTCTATATAGTCTAAGAAACATATATGCAAAGCATCCAAACAGTACAATTCGCCAATTTTTTGTTCTTCAAGTTTAAGTGAACAATGAGCCCCAATGGTTAATCCTTTATCGGAAATTATTTGTAAATTTCGACAAGTAGAACAATGAATGGAACAGGTAGCCGGTTGAAATCTTTGTATATATTGCTTCTATATAGTCTAAGAAACATATATGCAAAGCATCCAAACAGTACCGTTCGCCAATTTTTTGTTCTTCAAGTTTAAGTGAACAATGAGCCCCAATGGTTAATCCTTTATCGGAAATTATTTGTAATTTTCGACAAGTAGAACAATGAATGGAACAGTTAGACGGTTGAAATATTTGTATATATTGCTTCTATATAGTCTACGAAACATATATGCAAAGCATCCAAACAGTACAATTCGCCAATTTTTTGTACTTCAAGTTTAAGTGAACTACGAGCCACATTGTTAATCCTTTAACGGAAATTAATTGTAACTTTCGACAAGTAGAACAATGAATGGAACAGGTAGACGGTTGAAATCTTTGTACATATTGCTTCTATATAGTCTAAGAAACATATATGCAAAGCATCCAAACAGCACAATTCGCCAATTTATTGTTCTTCAAGTTTAAGTGAACAACGAGCCCCATTGTTAATCCTTTAAAGGAAATTATTTGTAACTTTCGACAAGTAGAACAATGAATGGAACAGGTAGACGGTTGAAATCTTTGTATATATTGCTTCTATATAGTCTAAGAAACATATATGCAAAGCATCCAAACAGTACAATTCGCCAATTTTTTGTTCTTCAAGTTTAAGTGAACAATGAGCCCAAATGGTTAATCCGTTATCGGAAATTATTTGTAACTTTCGACAAGTAGAACAATGAATGGAACTGGTAGACGGTTGAAATCTTTTTATATATTGCTTCTATGTAGTCTAAGAAACATATATGCAAAGTATCCAAACAGTACCATTCGCCAATTTTTTGTTCTTCAAGTTTAAGTAAACTACGATCCCCATTGTTAATCCCTTAACGGAAATTATTTGTAACTTTCGACAAGTAGAACAATGAATGGAACAGGTAGACGGTTGAAATCTTTGTATATATTGCTTCTATGTAGTCTAAGAAACATATATGCAAAGCATCCAAACAGTACAATTCGCCAATTTTTTGTTCTTCAAGTTTAAGTGAACAATCAGCCCCAATGGTTAATCCTTTATCGGAAATTATTTGTAAATTTCGACAAGTAGAACAATGAATGGAACAGGTAGCCGGTTGAAATCAATGTATATATTGCTTCTATATAGTATAAGAAACATATATGCAAAGCATCCAAACAGTACCATTCGCCAATTTTTTGTTCTTCAAGTTTAAGTGAACTACGAGCCCCATTGTTAATACTTTAACGGAAATTATTTGTAACTTGCGACAAGTAGAACAATGAATGCAACAGGTAGACGGTTGAAATCAATGTATATATTGCTTCTTTATAGTCTAAGAAACATATATGCAAAGCATCCAAACAGTACCATACGCCACTTTTTTGTTCTTCAAGTTTAAGTGAAGAACGAGCCCCATTGTTAATCCTTTAAAGGAAATTATTTGTAAATTTCGACAAGTAGAACAATGATTGGAACACGTAGACGGTTGAAATCTTTGTATATATTGCTTCCATATAGTCTAAGAAACATGTACGCAAAGCATCCAAACAGTACAATTCGCCAATTTTTTGTTCTTCAAGTTTAAGTGAACTACGATCCCCATTCTTAATCCCTTAACGGAAATTATTTGTAACTTTCGACAAGTAGAACAATGAATGGAACAGGTAGATGGTTGAAATCTTTGTATATATTGCTTCTATATAGTCTAAGAAACATATATGCAAAGCATCCAAACAGTACCATTCGCCAATTTTTTGTTCTTCAAGTTTAAGTGAACTGCGAGCTCCATTGTTAAGCCTTTAAAGGAAATTATTTGTAACTTTCGACAAGTAGAACAATGAATGGAACAGGTAGACTGTTGAAATCATTGTATATATTGCTTCTATATAGTATAAGAAACATATATGCAAGGCATCCAAACAGTACCATTCGCCAATTTTTTGTTCTTCAAGTTTAAGTGAACTACGAGCCCCATTGATAATCCTTTAAAGGAAATTATTTGTAAATTTCGACAAGTAGAACAATGAATGGAACAGGTAGACTGTTGAAATCTTTGTATATATTGCTTCTATATAGTCTAAGAAACATATATGCAAAGCATCCAAACAGTACAATTCGACAATTTTTTGTTCTTCAAGTTTAGTGAACAATGAGCCCCAATGGTTAATCCTTTATCGGAAATTATTTGTAAATTTCGACAAGTAGAACAATGAATGGAACAGGTAGACGGTTGAAATCATTGTATATATTGCTTCTATATAGTCTAAGAAACATATATGCAAAGCATCCAACAGTACAATTCGCAAATTTTTTGTTCTTCAAGTTTAAGTGAACAATGAGCCCCATTGTTAATCCATTATCGGAAATTATTTGTAATTTTCGACATGTAGAACAGTGAATGGAACAGGTAGACGGTTGAAATCTTTGTATATATTGCTTCTATATAGTCTAAGAAACATATATGCAAAGCATCCAAACAGTACCATTCGCCAATTTTTTGTTCTTCATGTTTAAGTGAACTACGAGCCCCATTGTTAATCCTTTAAAGGAAATTATTTGTAAATTTCGGCAAGTAGAACAATGAATGGAATAGGTAGACGTTTGAAATCATTGTATATATTGCTTCTATATAGTCTAAGAAACATATATGCAAATCATCCAAACAGTACAATTCGCAAATTTCTTGTTCTTCATGTTTAAGTGAACTACGAGCCCCATTGTTAATCCTTTAAAGGAAATTATTTGTAAATTTCGGCAAGTAGAACAATGAATGGAATAGGTAGACGGTTGAAATCATTGTATATATTGCTTCTATATAGTCTAAGAAACATATATGCAAATCATCCAAACAGTACAATTCGCCAATTTCTTGTTCTTCAAGTTTAAGTAAACTACGATCCCCATTGTTAATCCCTTAACGGAAATTATTTGTAACTTGCGACAAGTAGAACAATGAATGGAACAGGTAGACGGTTGAAATCAATGTATATATTGCTTCTTTATAGTCTAAGAAACATATATGCAAAGCATCCAAACAGTACCATACGCCACTTTTTTGTTCTTCAAGTTTAAGTGAACAACGAGCCCCATTGTTAATCCTTTAAAGGAAATTATTTGTAAATTTCGACAAGTAGAACAATGATTGGAACACGTAGACGGTTGAAATCTTTGTATATGTTGCTTCCATATAGTCTAACAAACATGTACGCAAAGCATCCAAACAGTACAATTCGCCAATTTTTTGTTCTTCAATTTTAAGTGAACTACGATCCCCATTGTTAATCCCTTAACGGAAATTATTTGTAACTTTCGACAAGTAGAACAGTGAATGGAACAGGTAGACGGTTGAAATCTTTGTATATATTGCTTCTATATAGTATAAGAAACATATATGCAAAGCATCCAAACAGTACAATTCGCCAATTTTTTGTTCTTCAAGTTTAAGTGAACAATGAGCCCCAATGGTTAATCCGTTATCGGAAATTATTTGTAACTTTTGACAAGTAGAACAATGAATGGAACAGGTAGATTGTTGAAATCTTTGTATATATTGCTTCTATATAGTCTAAGAAACATATATGCAAAGCATCCAAACAGTACAATTCGCCAATTTTTTGTTCTTCAAGTTTAAGTGAACAATGAGCCCCAATGGTTAATCCTTTATCGGAAATTATTTGTAAATTTCGACAAGTAGAACAATGAATGGAACAGGTAGCCGGTTGAAATCTTTGTATATATTGCTTCTATGTAGTCTAAGAAACATATATGCAAAGCATCCAAACAGTACAATTCGCCAATTTTTTGTTCTTCAAGTTTAAGTGAACAATGATCCCCAATGGTTAATCCTTTATCGGAAATTATTTGTTAATTTCGACAAGTAGAACAATGAATGGAACAGGTAGCCAGTTGAAATCTTTGTATATATTGCTTCTATGTAGTCTAAGAAACATATATGCAAAGCATCCAAACAGTACAATTCGCCAATTTTTTGTTCTTCAAGTTTAAGTGAACAATGAGCCCAAATGGTTAATCCGTTATCGGAAATTATTTGTAACTTTCGACAATTAGAACAATGAATGGAAAAGGTAGACGGTTGAAATCTTTGTATATATTGCTTCTATATAGTCTAAGAAACATATATGCAAAGCATCTCAACAGTACCATTCGCCAATTTTTTGTTCTTCAAGTTTAAGTGAACAATGTGCCCCAATGGTTAATCCTTTATCGGAAATTATTTGTAATTTTCGACAAGTAGAACAATGAATGGAACAGTTAGACGGTTGAAATATTTGTATATATTGCTTCTATATAGTCTAAGAAACATATATGCATGCATCCAAACAGCACAATTCGCCAATTTTTTGTTCTTCAAGTTTAAGTGAACAATGAGCCCCAATAGTTAATCCGTTATCGGAAATTATTTGTAATTTTCGACAAGTAGAACAATGAATGGAACAGTTAGACGGTTGAAATATTTGTATATATTGCTTCTATATAGTCTACGAAACATATATGCAAAGCATCCAAACAGTACAATTCGCCAATTTTTTGTACTTCAAGTTTAAGTGAACTACGAGCCACATTGTTAATCCTTTAACGGAAATTAATTGTAACTTTCGACAAGTAGAACAATGAATGGAACAGGTAGCCGGTTGAAATCTTTGTATATATTGCTTCTATATAGTATAAGAAACATATATGCAAAGCATCCAAACAGTACAATTCGCCAATTTATTGTTCTTCAAGTTTAAGTGAACAACGAGCCCCATTGTTAATCCTTTAAAGGAAATTATTTGTAACTTTCGACAAGTAGAACAATGAATGGAACAGGTAGACGGTTGAAATCTTTGTATATATTGCTTCTATATAGTCTAAGAAACATATATGCAAAGCATCCAAACAGTACAATTCGCCAATTTTTTGTTCTTCAAGTTTAAGTGAACAATGAGCCCAAATGGTTAATCCGTTATCGGAAATTATTTGTAACTTTCGACAAGTAGAACAATGAATGGAACTGGTAGACGGTTGAAATCTTTTTATATATTGCTTCTATATAGTCTAAGAAACATATATGCAAAGCATCCAAACAGTACCATTCGCCAATTTTTTGTTCTTCAAGTTTAAGTAAACTACGATCCCCATTGTTAATCCCTTAACGGAAATTATTTGTAACTTTCGACAAGTAGAACAATGAATGGAACAGGTAGACGGTTGAAATCTTTGTATATATTGCTTCTATGTAGTCTAAGAAACATATATGCAAAGCATCCAAACAGTACAATTCGCCAATTTTTTGTTCTTCAAGTTTAAGTGAACAATCAGCCCCAATGGTTAATCCTTTATCGGAAATTATTTGTAAATTTCGACAAGTAGAACAATGAATGGAACAGGTAGCCGGTTGAAATCAATGTATATATTGCTTCTATATAGTATAAGAAACATATATGCAAAGCATCCAAACAGTATCATTCGCCAATTTTTTGTTCTTCAAGTTTAAGTGAACTACGAGCCCCATTGTTAATACTTTAACGGAAATTATTTGTAACTTGCGACAAGTAGAACAATGAATGCAACAGGTAGACGGTTGAAATCAATGTATATATTGCTTCTTTATAGTCTAAGAAACATATATGCAAAGCATCCAAACAGTACCATACGCCACTTTTTTGTTCTTCAAGTTTAAGTGAAGAACGAGCCCCATTGTTAATCCTTTAAAGGAAATTATTTGTAAATTTCGACAAGTAGAACAATGAATGGAACAGTTAGACGGTTGAAATATTTGTATATATTGCTTCTATATAGTCTACGAAACATATATGCAAAGCATCCAAACAGTACAATTCGCCAATTTTTTGTACTTCAAGTTTAAGTGAACTACGAGCCACATTGTTAATCCTTTAACGGAAATTAATTGTAACTTTCGACAAGTAGAACAATGAATGGAACAGGTAGACGGTTGAAATCTTTGTACATATTGCTTCTATATAGTCTAAGAAACATATATGCAAAGCATCCAAACAGCACAATTCGCCAATTTATTGTTCTTCAAGTTTAAGTGAACAACGAGCCCCATTGTTAATCCTTTAAAGGAAATTATTTGTAACTTTCGACAAGTAGAACAATGAATGGAACAGGTAGACGGTTGAAATCTTTGTATATATTGCTTCTATATAGTCTAAGAAACATATATGCAAAGCATCCAAACAGTACAATTCGCCAATTTTTTGTTCTTCAAGTTTAAGTGAACAATGAGCCCAAATGGTTAATCCGTTATCGGAAATTATTTGTAACTTTCGACAAGTAGAACAATGAATGGAACTGGTAGACGGTTGAAATCTTTTTATATATTGCTTCTATGTAGTCTAAGAAACATATATGCAAAGTATCCAAACAGTACCATTCGCCAATTTTTTGTTCTTCAAGTTTAAGTAAACTACGATCCCCATTGTTAATCCCTTAACGGAAATTATTTGTAACTTTCGACAAGTAGAACAATGAATGGAACAGGTAGACGGTTGAAATCTTTGTATATATTGCTTCTATGTAGTCTAAGAAACATATATGCAAAGCATCCAAACAGTACAATTCGCCAATTTTTTGTTCTTCAAGTTTAAGTGAACAATCAGCCCCAATGGTTAATCCTTTATCGGAAATTATTTGTAAATTTCGACAAGTAGAACAATGAATGGAACAGGTAGCCGGTTGAAATCAATGTATATATTGCTTCTATATAGTATAAGAAACATATATGCAAAGCATCCAAACAGTACCATTCGCCAATTTTTTGTTCTTCAAGTTTAAGTGAACTACGAGCCCCATTGTTAATACTTTAACGGAAATTATTTGTAACTTGCGACAAGTAGAACAATGAATGCAACAGGTAGACGGTTGAAATCAATGCATATATTGCTTCTTTATAGTCTAAGAAACATATATGCAAAGCATCCAAACAGTACCATACGCCACTTTTTTGTTCTTCAAGTTTAAGTGAAGAACGAGCCCCATTGTTAATCCTTTAAAGGAAATTATTTGTAAATTTCGACAAGTAGAACAATGATTGGAACACGTAGACGGTTGAAATCTTTGTATATATTGCTTCCATATAGTCTAAGAAACATGTACGCAAAGCATCCAAACAGTACAATTCGCCAATTTTTTGTTCTTCAAGTTTAAGTGAACTACGATCCCCATTCTTAATCCCTTAACGGAAATTATTTGTAACTTTCGACAAGTAGAACAATGAATGGAACAGGTAGATGGTTGAAATCTTTGTATATATTGCTTCTATATAGTCTAAGAAACATATATGCAAAGCATCCAAACAGTACCATTCGCCAATTTTTTGTTCTTCAAGTTTAAGTGAACTGCGAGCTCCATTGTTAAGCCTTTAAAGGAAATTATTTGTAACTTTCGACAAGTAGAACAATGAATGGAACAGGTAGACTGTTGAAATCATTGTATATATTGCTTCTATATAGTATAAGAAACATATATGCAAAGCATCCAAACAGTACCATTCGCCAATTTTTTGTTCTTCAAGTTTAAGTGAACTACGAGCCCCATTGATAATCCTTTAAAGGAAATTATTTGTAAATTTCGACAAGTAGAACAATGAATGGAACAGGTAGACTGTTGAAATCTTTGTATATATTGCTTCTATATAGTCTAAGAAACATATATGCAAAGCATCCAAACAGTACAATTCGACAATTTTTTGTTCTTCAAGTTTAGTGAACAATGAGCCCCAATGGTTAATCCTTTATCGGAAATTATTTGTAAATTTCGACAAGTAGAACAATGAATGGAACAGGTAGACGGTTGAAATCATTGTATATATTGCTTCTATATAGTCTAAGAAACATATATGCAAAGCATCCAAACAGTACAATTCGACAATTTTTTGCTCTTCAAGTTTAAGTGAACTACGAGCCCCATTGTTAATCCTTTAAAGGAAATTATTTGTAAATTTCGGCAAGTAGAACAATGAATGGAATAGGTAGACGGTTGAAATCATTGTATATATTGCTTCTAAATAGTCTAAGAAACATATATGCAAAGCATCCAAACAGTACAATTCGCCAATTTTTTGTTCTTCAAGTTTAAGTAAACTACGATCCCCATTGTTAATCCCTTAACGGAAATTATTTGTAACTTTCGACAACTAGAACAATGAATGGAACAGGTAGACGGTTGAAATCATTGTATATATTGCTTCTATATAGTATAAGAAACATATATGCAAAGCATCCAAACAGTACAATTCGCCAATTTTTTGTTCTTCAAGTTTAAGTGAACAATGAGCCCCAATGGTTAATCCGTTATCGGAAATTATTTGTAACTTTTGACAAGTAGAACAATGAATGGAAAAGGTAGACGGTTGAAATCTTTGTATATATTGCTTCTATATAGTCTAAGAAACATATATGAAAAGCATCCAAACAGTACTATGCGCCAATTTTTTGTTCTTCAAGTTTAAGTGAACAATGAGCCCCAATGGTTAATCCGTTATCGGAAATTATTTGTAACTTTCGACAAGTAGAACAATGAATGGAACAGGTAGACGGTTGAAATCTTTGTATATATTGCTTCTATATAGTATAAGAAACATGTATGCAAAGCATCCAAACAGTACCATTCGCCAATTATTTGATCTTCAAGTTTAAGTGAACTACGAGCCCCATTGTTAATACTTTAACGGAAATTATTTGTAACTTGCGACAAGTAGAACAATGAATGGAATAGGTAGACGGTTGAAATCATTGTATATATTGCTTCTATATAGTCTAAGAAACATATATGCAAATCATCCAAACAGTACAATTCGCCAATTTCTTGTTCTTCAAGTTTAAGTAAACTACGATCCCCATTGTTAATCCCTTAACGGAAATTATTTGTAACTTGCGACAAGTAGAACAATGAATGGAACAGGTAGACAGTTGAAATCAATGTATATATTGCTTCTTTATAGTCTAAGAAACATATATGCAAAGCATCCAAACAGTACCATACGCCACTTTTTTGTTCTTCAAGTTTAAGTGAACTACGAGCCCCATTGTTAATCCTTTAAAGGAAATTATTTGTAAATTTCGACAAGTAGAACAGTGAATCGATCAGGTAGACGGTGGAAATCTTTGTATATATTGCTTCTAAATAGTCTAAGAAACATATATGCAAAGCATCCAAACAGTACAATTCGCCAATTTTTTGTTCTTCAAGTTTAAGTAAACTACGATCCCCATTGTTAATCCCTTAACGGAAATTATTTGTAACTTTCGACAACTAGAACAATGAATGGAACAGGTAGACGGTTGAAATCATTGTATATATTGCTTCTATATAGTATAAGAAACATATATGCAAATCATCCAAACAGTACAATTCGCCAATTTCTTGTTCTTCAAGTTTAAGTAAACTACGATCCCCATTGTTAATCCCTTAACGGAAATTATTTGTAACTTGCGACAAGTAGAACAATGATTGGAACACGTAGACGGTTGAAATCTTTGTATATGTTGCTTCCATATAGTCTAACAAACATGTACGCAAAGCATCCAAACAGTACAATTCGCCAATTTTTTGTTCTTCAATTTTAAGTGAACTACGATCCCCATTGTTAATCCCTTAACGGAAATTATTTGTAACTTTCGACAAGTAGAACAGTGAATGGAACAGGTAGACGGTTGAAATCTTTGTATATATTGCTTCTATATAGTATAAGAAACATATATGCAAAGCATCCAAACAGTACAATTCGCCAATTTTTTGTTCTTCAAGTTTAAGTGAACAATGAGCCCCAATGGTTAATCCGTTATCGGATATTATTTGTAACTTTCGACAAGTAGAACAATGAATGGAACAGGTAGATGGTTGAAATCTTTGTATATATTGCTTCTATATAGTCTAAGAAACATATATGCAAATCATCCAAACAGTACAATTCGCCAATTATTTGATCTTCAAGTTTAAGTGAACTACGAGCCCCATTGTTAATACTTTAACGGAAATTATTTGTAACTTGCGACAAGTAGCACAATGAATGGAACAGGTAGACGGTTGAAATCTTTGTATATATTGCTTCTATATAGTCTAAGAAACATATATGCAAAGCATCCAAACAGTACAATTCGCCAATTTTTTGTTCTTCAAGTTTAAGTGAACAATGAGCCCCAATGGTTAATCCGTTATCGGAAATTATTTGTAACTTTGGCAAGTAGAACAATGAATGGAAAAGGTAGACGGTTGAAATCTTTGTATATATTGCTTCTATATAGTCTAAGAAACATATATGCAAAGCATCCAAACAGTACTATGCGCCAATTTTTTGTTCTTCAAGTTTAAGTGAACAATGAGCACCAATGGTTAATCCTTTATCGGAAATTATTTGTAATTTTCGACAAGTAGAACAATGAATGGAACAGTTAGACGGTTGAAATATTTGTATATATTGCTTCTATATAGTCTACGAAACATATATGCAAAGCATCCAAACAGTACAATTCGCCAATTTTTTGTTCTTTAAGTTTAAGTGAACTACGATCCCCATTGTTAATCCCTTAACGGAAATTATTTGTAACTTTCGACAAGTAGAACAGTGAATGGAACAGGTAGACGGTTGAAATCTTTGTATATATTGCTTCTATATAGTATAAGAAACATATATGCAAAGCATCCAAACAGTACAATTCGCCAATTTTTTGTTCTTCAATTTTAAGTGAACTACGATCCCCATTGTTAATCCCTTAACGGAAATTATTTGTAACTTTCGACAAGTAGAACAGTGAATGGAACAGGTAGACGGTTGAAATCTTTGTATATATTGCTTCTATTTAGTATAAGAAACATATATGCAAAGCATCCAAACAGTACAATTCGCCAATTTTTTGTTCTTCAAGTTTAAGTGAACAATGAGCCCCAATGGTTAATCCGTTTTCGGAAATTATTTGTAACTTTTGACAAGTAGAACAATGAATGGAACAGTTAGACGGTTGAAATATTTGTATATATTGCTTCTATATAGTCTACGAAACATATATGCAAAGCATCCAAACAGTACAATTCGCCAATTTTTTGTTCTTTAAGATTAAGTGAACTACGATCCCCATTGTTAATCCCTTAACGGAAATTATTTGTATCTTTCGACAAGTAGAACAGTGAATGGAACAGGTAGACGATTGAAATCTTTGTATATATTGCTTCTATATAGTATAAGAAACATATATGCAAAGCATCCAAACAGTACAATTCGCCAATTTTTTGTTCTTCAAGTTTAAGTGAACAATGAGCCCCAATGGTTAATCCGTTATCGGAAATTATTTGTAACTTTTGACAAGTAGAACAATGAATGGGACAGGTAGATGGTTTAAATCTTTGTATATATTGCTTCTATGTAGTCTAAGAAACATATATGCAAAGCATCCAAACAGTACAATTCGCCAATTTTTTGTTCTTCAAGTTTAAGTGAACAATGAGCCCAAATGGTTAATCCGTTATCGGAAATTATTTGTAACTTTCGACAAGTAGAACAATGAATGGAAAAGGTAGACGGTTGAAATCTTTGTATATATTGCTTCTATATAGTCTAAGAAACATATATGCAAAGCATCCAAACAGTACCATTCGCCAATTTTTTGTTCTTCAAGTTTAAGTGAACAATGTGCCCCAATGGTTAATCCATTATCGGAAATTATTTGTAATTTTCGACATGTAGAACAGTGAATGGAACAGGTAGACGGTTGAAATCTTTGTATATATTGCTTCTATATAGTCTAAGAAACATATATGCAAAGCATCCAAACAGTACCATTCGCCAATTTTTTGTTCTTCATGTTTAAGTGAACTACGAGCCCCATTGTTAATCCTTTAAAGGAAATTATTTGTAAATTTCGGCAAGTAGAACAATGAATGGAATAGGTAGACGTTTGAAATCATTGTATATATTGCTTCTATATAGTCTAAGAAACATATATGCAAATCATCCAAACAGTACAATTCGCAAATTTCTTGTTCTTCATGTTTAAGTGAACTACGAGCCCCATTGTTAATCCTTTAAAGGAAATTATTTGTAAATTTCGGCAAGTAGAACAATGAATGGAATAGGTAGACGGTTGAAATCATTGTATATATTGCTTCTATATAGTCTAAGAAACATATATGCAAATCATCCAAACAGTACAATTCGCCAATTTCTTGTTCTTCAAGTTTAAGTAAACTACGATCCCCATTGTTAATCCCTTAACGGAAATTATTTGTAACTTGCGACAAGTAGAACAATGAATGGAACAGGTAGACGGTTGAAATCAATGTATATATTGCTTCTTTATAGTCTAAGAAACATGTATGCAAAGCATCCAAACAGTACCATACGCCACTTTTTTGTTCTTCAAGTTTAAGTGAACAACGAGCCCCATTGTTAATCCTTTAAAGGAAATTATTTGTAAATTTCGACAAGTAGAACAATGATTGGAACACGTAGACGGTTGAAATCTTTGTATATGTTGCTTCCATATAGTCTAACAAACATGTACGCAAAGCATCCAAACAGTACAATTCGCCAATTTTTTGTTCTTCAATTTTAAGTGAACTACGATCCCCATTGTTAATCCCTTAACGGAAATTATTTGTAACTTTCGACAAGTAGAACAGTGAATGGAACAGGTAGACGGTTGAAATCTTTGTATATATTGCTTCTATATAGTATAAGAAACATATATGCAAAGCATCCAAACAGTACAATTCGCCAATTTTTTGTTCTTCAAGTTTAAGTGAACAATGAGCCCCAATGGTTAATCCGTTATCGGAAATTATTTGTAACTTTTGACAAGTAGAACAATGAATGGAACAGGTAGATTGTTGAAATCTTTGTATATATTGCTTCTATATAGTCTAAGAAACATATATGCAAAGCATCCAAACAGTACAATTCGCCAATTTTTTGTTCTTCAAGTTTAAGTGAACAATGAGCCCCAATGGTTAATCCTTTATCGGAAATTATTTGTAAATTTCGACAAGTAGAACAATGAATGGAACAGGTAGCCGGTTGAAATCTTTGTATATATTGCTTCTATGTAGTCTAAGAAACATATATTCAAAGCATCCAAACAGTACAATTCGCCAATTTTTTGTTCTTCAAGTTTAAGTGAACAATGAGCCCCAATGGTTAATCCTTTATCAGAAATTATTTGTTAATTTCGACAAGTAGAACAATGAATGGAACAGGTAGCCGGTTGAAATCTTTGTATATATTGCTTCTATGTAGTCTAAGAAACATATATGCAAAGCATCCAAACAGTACAATTCGCCAATTTTTTGTTCTTCAAGTTTAAGTGAACAATGAGCCCAAATGGTTAATCCGTTATCGGAAATTATTTGTAACTTTCGACAATTAGAACAATGAATGGAAAAGGTAGACGGTTGAAATCTTTGTATATATTGCTTCTATATAGTCTAAGAAACATATATGCAAAGCATCTCAACAGTACCATTCGCCAATTTTTTGTTCTTCAAGTTTAAGTGAACAATGTGCCCCAATGGTTAATCCTTTATCGGAAATTATTTGTAATTTTCGACAAGTAGAACAATGAATGGAACAGTTAGACGGTTGAAATATTTGTATATATTGCTTCTATATAGTCTAAGAAACATATATGCATGCATCCAAACAGCACAATTCGCCAATTTTTTGTTCTTCAAGTTTAAGTGAACAATGAGCCCCAATAGTTAATCCGTTATCGGAAATTATTTGTAATTTTCGACAAGTAGAACAATGAATGGAACAGTTAGACGGTTGAAATATTTGTATATATTGCTTCTATATAGTCTACGAAACATATATGCAAAGCATCCAAACAGTACAATTCGCCAATTTTTTGTACTTCAAGTTTAAGTGAACTACGAGCCACATTGTTAATCCTTTAACGGAAATTAATTGTAACTTTCGACAAGTAGAACAATGAATGGAACAGGTAGACGGTTGAAATCTTTGTATATATTGCTTCTATATAGTATAAGAAACATATATGCAAAGCATCCAAACAGTACAATTCGCCAATTTATTGTTCTTCAAGTTTAAGTGAACAACGAGCCCCATTGTTAATCCTTTAAAGGAAATTATTTGTAACTTTCGACAAGTAGAACAATGAATGGAACAGGTAGACGGTTGAAATCTTTGTATATATTGCTTCTATATAGTCTAAGAAACATATATGCAAAGCATCCAAACAGTACAATTCGCCAATTTTTTGTTCTTCAAGTTTAAGTGAACAATGAGCCCAAATGGTTAATCCGTTATCGGAAATTATTTGTAACTTTCGACAAGTAGAACAATGAATGGAACTGGTAGACGGTTGAAATCTTTTTATATATTGCTTCTATATAGTCTAAGAAACATATATGCAAAGCATCCAAACAGTACCATTCGCCAATTTTTTGTTCTTCAAGTTTAAGTAAACTACGATCCCCATTGTTAATCCCTTAACGGAAATTATTTGTAACTTTCGACAAGTAGAACAATGAATGGAACAGGTAGACGGTTGAAATCTTTGTATATATTGCTTCTATGTAGTCTAAGAAACATATATGCAAAGCATCCAAACAGTACAATTCGCCAATTTTTTGTTCTTCAAGTTTAAGTGAACAATCAGCCCCAATGGTTAATCCTTTATCGGAAATTATTTGTAAATTTCGACAAGTAGAACAATGAATGGAACAGGTAGCCGGTTGAAATCAATGTATATATTGCTTCTATATAGTATAAGAAACATATATGCAAAGCATCCAAACAGTATCATTCGCCAATTTTTTGTTCTTCAAGTTTAAGTGAACTACGAGCCCCATTGTTAATACTTTAACGGAAATTATTTGTAACTTGCGACAAGTAGAACAATGAATGCAACAGGTAGACGGTTGAAATCAATGTATATATTGCTTCTTTATAGTCTAAGAAACATATATGCAAAGCATCCAAACAGTACCATACGCCACTTTTTTGTTCTTCAAGTTTAAGTGAAGAACGAGCCCCATTGTTAATCCTTTAAAGGAAATTATTTGTAAATTTCGACAAGTAGAACAATGATTGGAACACGTAGACGGTTGAAATCTTTGTATATATTGCTTCCATATAGTCTAAGAAACATGTACGCAAAGCATCCAAACAGTACAATTCGCCAATTTTTTGTTCTTCAAGTTTAAGTGAACTACGATCCCCATTCTTAATCCCTTAACGGAAATTATTTGTAACTTTCGACAAGTAGAACAATGAATGGAACAGGTAGATGGTTGAAATCTTTGTATATATTGCTTCTATATAGTCTAAGAAACATATATGCAAAGCATCCAAACAGTACCATTCGCCAATTTTTTGTTCTTCAAGTTTAAGTGAACTGCGAGCTCCATTGTTAAGCCTTTAAAGGAAATTATTTGTAACTTTCGACAAGTAGAACAATGAATGGAACAGGTAGACTGTTGAAATCATTGTATATATTGCTTCTATATAGTATAAGAAACATATATGCAAAGCATCCAAACAGTACCATTCGCCAATTTTTTGTTCTTCAAGTTTAAGTGAACTACGAGCCCCATTGATAATCCTTTAAAGGAAATTATTTGTAAATTTCGACAAGTAGAACAATGAATGGAACAGGTAGACTGTTGAAATCTTTGTATATATTGCTTCTATATAGTCTAAGAAACATATATGCAAAGCATCCAAACAGTACAATTCGACAATTTTTTGTTCTTCAAGTTTAGTGAACAATGAGCCCCAATGGTTAATCCTTTATCGGAAATTATTTGTAAATTTCGACAAGTAGAACAATGAATGGAACAGGTAGACGGTTGAAATCATTGTATATATTGCTTCTATATAGTCTAAGAAACATATATGCAAAGCATCCAAACAGTACAATTCGACAATTTTTTGCTCTTCAAGTTTAAGTGAACTACGAGCCCCATTGTTAATCCTTTAAAGGAAATTATTTGTAAATTTCGGCAAGTAGAACAATGAATGGAATAGGTAGACGGTTGAAATCATTGTATATATTGCTTCTAAATAGTCTAAGAAACATATATGCAAAGCATCCAAACAGTACAATTCGCCAATTTTTTGTTCTTCAATTTTAAGTGAACTACGATCCCCATTGTTAATCCCTTAACGGAAATTATTTGTAACTTTCGACAAGTAGAACAGTGAATGGAACAGGTAGACGGTTGAAATCTTTGTATATATTGCTTCTATATAGTATAAGAAACATATATGCAAAGCATCCAAACAGTACAATTCGCCAATTTTTTGTTCTTCAAGTTTAAGTGAACAATGAGCCCCAATGGTTAATCCGTTATCGGAAATTATTTGTAACTTTTGACAAGTAGAACAATGAATGGAACATGTAGATTGTTGATATCTTTGTATATATTGCTTCTATATAGTCTAAGAAACATATATGCAAAGCATCCAAACAGTACAATTCGCCAATTTTTTGTTCTTCAAGTTTAAGTGAACAATGAGCCCCAATGGTTAATCCGTTATCGGAAATTATTTGTAACTTTCGACAAGTAGAACAATGAATGGAACAGGTAGACGGTTGAAATCTTTGTATATATTGCTTCTATATAGTATATGAAACATGTATGCAAAGCATCCAAACAGTACCATTCGCCAATTATTTGATCTTCAAGTTTAAGTGAACTACGAGCCCCATTGTTAATACTTTAACGGAAATTATTTGTAACTTGCGACAAGTAGAACAATGAATGGAATAGGTAGACGGTTGAAATCATTGTATATATTGCTTCTATATAGTCTAAGAAACATATATGCAAATCATCCAAACAGTACAATTCGCCAATTTCTTGTTCTTCAAGTTTAAGTAAACTACGATCCCCATTGTTAATCCCTTAACGGAAATTATTTGTAACTTGCGACAAGTAGAACAATGAATGGAACAGGTAGACAGTTGAAATCAATGTATATATTGCTTCTTTATAGTCTAAGAAACATATATGCAAAGCATCCAAACAGTACCATACGCCACTTTTTTGTTCTTCAAGTTTAAGTGAACTACGAGCCCCATTGTTAATCCTTTAAAGGAAATTATTTGTAAATTTCGACAAGTAGAACAGTGAATCGATCAGGTAGACGGTGGAAATCTTTGTATATATTGCTTCTAAATAGTCTAAGAAACATATATGCAAAGCATCCAAACAGTACAATTCGCCAATTTTTTGTTCTTCAAGTTTAAGTAAACTACGATCCCCATTGTTAATCCCTTAACGGAAATTATTTGTAACTTTCGACAACTAGAACAATGAATGGAACAGGTAGACGGTTGAAATCATTGTATATATTGCTTCTATATAGTATAAGAAACATATATGCAAATCATCCAAACAGTACAATTCGCCAATTTCTTGTTCTTCAAGTTTAAGTAAACTACGATCCCCATTGTTAATCCCTTAACGGAAATTATTTGTAACTTGCGACAAGTAGAACAATGATTGGAACACGTAGACGGTTGAAATCTTTGTATATGTTGCTTCCATATAGTCTAACAAACATGTACGCAAAGCATCCAAACAGTACAATTCGCCAATTTTTTGTTCTTCAATTTTAAGTGAACTACGATCCCCATTGTTAATCCCTTAACGGAAATTATTTGTAACTTTCGACAAGTAGAACAGTGAATGGAACAGGTAGACGGTTGAAATCTTTGTATATATTGCTTCTATATAGTATAAGAAACATATATGCAAAGCATCCAAACAGTACAATTCGCCAATTTTTTGTTCTTCAAGTTTAAGTGAACAATGAGCCCCAATGGTTAATCCGTTATCGGATATTATTTGTAACTTTCGACAAGTAGAACAATGAATGGAACAGGTAGATGGTTGAAATCTTTGTATATATTGCTTCTATATAGTCTAAGAAACATATATGCAAATCATCCAAACAGTACAATTCGCCAATTATTTGATCTTCAAGTTTAAGTGAACTACGAGCCCCATTGTTAATACTTTAACGGAAATTATTTGTAACTTGCGACAAGTAGCACAATGAATGGAACAGGTAGACGGTTGAAATCTTTGTATATATTGCTTCTATATAGTCTAAGAAACATATATGCAAAGCATCCAAACAGTACAATTCGCCAATTTTTTGTTCTTCAAGTTTAAGTGAACAATGAGCCCCAATGGTTAATCCGTTATCGGAAATTATTTGTAACTTTGGCAAGTAGAACAATGAATGGAAAAGGTAGACGGTTGAAATCTTTGTATATATTGCTTCTATATAGTCTAAGAAACATATATGCAAAGCATCCAAACAGTACTATGCGCCAATTTTTTGTTCTTCAAGTTTAAGTGAACAATGAGCACCAATGGTTAATCCTTTATCGGAAATTATTTGTAATTTTCGACAAGTAGAACAATGAATGGAACAGTTAGACGGTTGAAATATTTGTATATATTGCTTCTATATAGTCTACGAAACATATATGCAAAGCATCCAAACAGTACAATTCGCCAATTTTTTGTTCTTTAAGTTTAAGTGAACTACGATCCCCATTGTTAATCCCTTAACGGAAATTATTTGTAACTTTCGACAAGTAGAACAGTGAATGGAACAGGTAGACGGTTGAAATCTTTGTATATATTGCTTCTATATAGTATAAGAAACATATATGCAAAGCATCCAAACAGTACAATTCGCCAATTTTTTGTTCTTCAATTTTAAGTGAACTACGATCCCCATTGTTAATCCCTTAACGGAAATTATTTGTAACTTTCGACAAGTAGAACAGTGAATGGAACAGGTAGACGGTTGAAATCTTTGTATATATTGCTTCTATTTAGTATAAGAAACATATATGCAAAGCATCCAAACAGTACAATTCGCCAATTTTTTGTTCTTCAAGTTTAAGTGAACAATGAGCCCCAATGGTTAATCCGTTTTCGGAAATTATTTGTAACTTTTGACAAGTAGAACAATGAATGGAACAGTTAGACGGTTGAAATATTTGTATATATTGCTTCTATATAGTCTACGAAACATATATGCAAAGCATCCAAACAGTACAATTCGCCAATTTTTTGTTCTTTAAGATTAAGTGAACTACGATCCCCATTGTTAATCCCTTAACGGAAATTATTTGTATCTTTCGACAAGTAGAACAGTGAATGGAACAGGTAGACGATTGAAATCTTTGTATATATTGCTTCTATATAGTATAAGAAACATATATGCAAAGCATCCAAACAGTACAATTCGCCAATTTTTTGTTCTTCAAGTTTAAGTGAACAATGAGCCCCAATGGTTAATCCGTTATCGGAAATTATTTGTAACTTTTGACAAGTAGAACAATGAATGGGACAGGTAGATGGTTTAAATCTTTGTATATATTGCTTCTATGTAGTCTAAGAAACATATATGCAAAGCATCCAAACAGTACAATTCGCCAATTTTTTGTTCTTCAAGTTTAAGTGAACAATGAGCCCAAATGGTTAATCCGTTATCGGAAATTATTTGTAACTTTCGACAAGTAGAACAATGAATGGAAAAGGTAGACGGTTGAAATCTTTGTATATATTGCTTCTATATAGTCTAAGAAACATATATGCAAAGCATCCAAACAGTACCATTCGCCAATTTTTTGTTCTTCAAGTTTAAGTGAACAATGTGCCCCAATGGTTAATCCATTATCGGAAATTATTTGTAATTTTCGACATGTAGAACAGTGAATGGAACAGGTAGACGGTTGAAATCTTTGTATATATTGCTTCTATATAGTCTAAGAAACATATATGCAAAGCATCCAAACAGTACCATTCGCCAATTTTTTGTTCTTCATGTTTAAGTGAACTACGAGCCCCATTGTTAATCCTTTAAAGGAAATTATTTGTAAATTTCGGCAAGTAGAACAATGAATGGAATAGGTAGACGTTTGAAATCATTGTATATATTGCTTCTATATAGTCTAAGAAACATATATGCAAATCATCCAAACAGTACAATTCGCAAATTTCTTGTTCTTCATGTTTAAGTGAACTACGAGCCCCATTGTTAATCCTTTAAAGGAAATTATTTGTAAATTTCGGCAAGTAGAACAATGAATGGAATAGGTAGACGGTTGAAATCATTGTATATATTGCTTCTATATAGTCTAAGAAACATATATGCAAATCATCCAAACAGTACAATTCGCCAATTTCTTGTTCTTCAAGTTTAAGTAAACTACGATCCCCATTGTTAATCCCTTAACGGAAATTATTTGTAACTTGCGACAAGTAGAACAATGAATGGAACAGGTAGACGGTTGAAATCAATGTATATATTGCTTCTTTATAGTCTAAGAAACATGTATGCAAAGCATCCAAACAGTACCATACGCCACTTTTTTGTTCTTCAAGTTTAAGTGAACAACGAGCCCCATTGTTAATCCTTTAAAGGAAATTATTTGTAAATTTCGACAAGTAGAACAATGATTGGAACACGTAGACGGTTGAAATCTTTGTATATGTTGCTTCCATATAGTCTAACAAACATGTACGCAAAGCATCCAAACAGTACAATTCGCCAATTTTTTGTTCTTCAATTTTAAGTGAACTACGATCCCCATTGTTAATCCCTTAACGGAAATTATTTGTAACTTTCGACAAGTAGAACAGTGAATGGAACAGGTAGACGGTTGAAATCTTTGTATATATTGCTTCTATATAGTATAAGAAACATATATGCAAAGCATCCAAACAGTACAATTCGCCAATTTTTTGTTCTTCAAGTTTAAGTGAACAATGAGCCCCAATGGTTAATCCGTTATCGGAAATTATTTGTAACTTTTGACAAGTAGAACAATGAATGGAACAGGTAGATTGTTGAAATCTTTGTATATATTGCTTCTATATAGTCTAAGAAACATATATGCAAAGCATCCAAACAGTACAATTCGCCAATTTTTTGTTCTTCAAGTTTAAGTGAACAATGAGCCCCAATGGTTAATCCTTTATCGGAAATTATTTGTAAATTTCGACAAGTAGAACAATGAATGGAACAGGTAGCCGGTTGAAATCTTTGTATATATTGCTTCTATGTAGTCTAAGAAACATATATTCAAAGCATCCAAACAGTACAATTCGCCAATTTTTTGTTCTTCAAGTTTAAGTGAACAATGAGCCCCAATGGTTAATCCTTTATCAGAAATTATTTGTTAATTTCGACAAGTAGAACAATGAATGGAACAGGTAGCCGGTTGAAATCTTTGTATATATTGCTTCTATGTAGTCTAAGAAACATATATGCAAAGCATCCAAACAGTACAATTCGCCAATTTTTTGTTCTTCAAGTTTAAGTGAACAATGAGCCCAAATGGTTAATCCGTTATCGGAAATTATTTGTAACTTTCGACAATTAGAACAATGAATGGAAAAGGTAGACGGTTGAAATCTTTGTATATATTGCTTCTATATAGTCTAAGAAACATATATGCAAAGCATCTCAACAGTACCATTCGCCAATTTTTTGTTCTTCAAGTTTAAGTGAACAATGTGCCCCAATGGTTAATCCTTTATCGGAAATTATTTGTAATTTTCGACAAGTAGAACAATGAATGGAACAGTTAGACGGTTGAAATATTTGTATATATTGCTTCTATATAGTCTAAGAAACATATATGCATGCATCCAAACAGCACAATTCGCCAATTTTTTGTTCTTCAAGTTTAAGTGAACAATGAGCCCCAATAGTTAATCCGTTATCGGAAATTATTTGTAATTTTCGACAAGTAGAACAATGAATGGAACAGTTAGACGGTTGAAATATTTGTATATATTGCTTCTATATAGTCTACGAAACATATATGCAAAGCATCCAAACAGTACAATTCGCCAATTTTTTGTACTTCAAGTTTAAGTGAACTACGAGCCACATTGTTAATCCTTTAACGGAAATTAATTGTAACTTTCGACAAGTAGAACAATGAATGGAACAGGTAGACGGTTGAAATCTTTGTATATATTGCTTCTATATAGTATAAGAAACATATATGCAAAGCATCCAAACAGTACAATTCGCCAATTTATTGTTCTTCAAGTTTAAGTGAACAACGAGCCCCATTGTTAATCCTTTAAAGGAAATTATTTGTAACTTTCGACAAGTAGAACAATGAATGGAACAGGTAGACGGTTGAAATCTTTGTATATATTGCTTCTATATAGTCTAAGAAACATATATGCAAAGCATCCAAACAGTACAATTCGCCAATTTTTTGTTCTTCAAGTTTAAGTGAACAATGAGCCCAAATGGTTAATCCGTTATCGGAAATTATTTGTAACTTTCGACAAGTAGAACAATGAATGGAACTGGTAGACGGTTGAAATCTTTTTATATATTGCTTCTATATAGTCTAAGAAACATATATGCAAAGCATCCAAACAGTACCATTCGCCAATTTTTTGTTCTTCAAGTTTAAGTAAACTACGATCCCCATTGTTAATCCCTTAACGGAAATTATTTGTAACTTTCGACAAGTAGAACAATGAATGGAACAGGTAGACGGTTGAAATCTTTGTATATATTGCTTCTATGTAGTCTAAGAAACATATATGCAAAGCATCCAAACAGTACAATTCGCCAATTTTTTGTTCTTCAAGTTTAAGTGAACAATCAGCCCCAATGGTTAATCCTTTATTGGAAATTATTTGTAAATTTCGACAAGTAGAACAATGAATGGAACAGGTAGCCGGTTGAAATCAATGTATATATTGCTTCTATATAGTATAAGAAACATATATGCAAAGCATCCAAACAGTATCATTCGCCAATTTTTTGTTCTTCAAGTTTAAGTGAACTACGAGCCCCATTGTTAATACTTTAACGGAAATTATTTGTAACTTGCGACAAGTAGAACAATGAATGCAACAGGTAGACGGTTGAAATCAATGTATATATTGCTTCTTTATAGTCTAAGAAACATATATGCAAAGCATCCAAACAGTACCATACGCCACTTTTTTGTTCTTCAAGTTTAAGTGAAGAACGAGCCCCATTGTTAATCCTTTAAAGGAAATTATTTGTAAATTTCGACAAGTAGAACAATGATTGGAACACGTAGACGGTTGAAATCTTTGTATATATTGCTTCCATATAGTCTAAGAAACATGTACGCAAAGCATCCAAACAGTACAATTCGCCAATTTTTTGTTCTTCAAGTTTAAGTGAACTACGATCCCCATTCTTAATCCCTTAACGGAAATTATTTGTAACTTTCGACAAGTAGAACAATGAATGGAACAGGTAGATGGTTGAAATCTTTGTATATATTGCTTCTATATAGTCTAAGAAACATATATGCAAAGCATCCAAACAGTACCATTCGCCAATTTTTTGTTCTTCAAGTTTAAGTGAACTGCGAGCTCCATTGTTAAGCCTTTAAAGGAAATTATTTGTAACTTTCGACAAGTAGAACAATGAATGGAACAGGTAGACTGTTGAAATCATTGTATATATTGCTTCTATATAGTATAAGAAACATATATGCAAAGCATCCAAACAGTACCATTCGCCAATTTTTTGTTCTTCAAGTTTAAGTGAACTACGAGCCCCATTGATAATCCTTTAAAGGAAATTATTTGTAAATTTCGACAAGTAGAACAATGAATGGAACAGGTAGACTGTTGAAATCTTTGTATATATTGCTTCTATATAGTCTAAGAAACATATATGCAAAGCATCCAAACAGTACAATTCGACAATTTTTTGTTCTTCAAGTTTAGTGAACAATGAGCCCCAATGGTTAATCCTTTATCGGAAATTATTTGTAAATTTCGACAAGTAGAACAATGAATGGAACAGGTAGACGGTTGAAATCATTGTATATATTGCTTCTATATAGTCTAAGAAACATATATGCAAAGCATCCAAACAGTACAATTCGACAATTTTTTGCTCTTCAAGTTTAAGTGAACTACGAGCCCCATTGTTAATCCTTTAAAGGAAATTATTTGTAAATTTCGGCAAGTAGAACAATGAATGGAATAGGTAGACGGTTGAAATCATTGTATATATTGCTTCTAAATAGTCTAAGAAACATATATGCAAAGCATCCAAACAGTACAATTCGCCAATTTTTTGTTCTTCAATTTTAAGTGAACTACGATCCCCATTGTTAATCCCTTAACGGAAATTATTTGTAACTTTCGACAAGTAGAACAGTGAATGGAACAGGTAGACGGTTGAAATCTTTGTATATATTGCTTCTATATAGTATAAGAAACATATATGCAAAGCATCCAAACAGTACAATTCGCCAATTTTTTGTTCTTCAAGTTTAAGTGAACAATGAGCCCCAATGGTTAATCCGTTATCGGAAATTATTTGTAACTTTTGACAAGTAGAACAATGAATGGAACATGTAGATTGTTGATATCTTTGTATATATTGCTTCTATATAGTCTAAGAAACATATATGCAAAGCATCCAAACAGTACAATTCGCCAATTTTTTGTTCTTCAAGTTTAAGTGAACAATGAGCCCCAATGGTTAATCCTTTATCGGAAATTATTTGTAAATTTCGACAAGTAGAACAATGAATGGAACAGGTAGCCGGTTGAAATCTTTGTATATATTGCTTCTATGTAGTCTAAGAAACATATATGCAAAGCATCCAAACAGTACAATTCGCCAATTTTTTGTTCTTCAAGTTTAAGTGAACAATGAGCCCCAATGGTTAATCCTTTATCGGAAATTATTTGTTAATTTCGACAAGTAGAACAATGAATGGAACAGGTAGCCGGTTGAAATCTTTGTATATATTGCTTCTATGTAGTCTAAGAAACATATATGCAAAGCATCCAAACAGTACAATTCGCCAATTTTTTGTTCTTCAAGTTTAAGTGAACAATGAGCCCAAATGGTTAATCCGTTATCGGAAATTATTTGTAACTTTCGACAATTAGAACAATGAATGGAAAAGGTAGACGGTTGAAATCTTTGTATATATTGCTTCTATATAGTCTAAGAAACATATATGCAAATCATCCAAACAGTACAATTCGCCAATTTCTTGTTCTTCAAGTTTAAGTAAACTACGATCCCCATTGTTAATCCCTTAACGGAAATTATTTGTAACTTGCGACAAGTAGAACAATGAATGGAACAGGTAGACGGTTGAAATCAATGTATATATTGCTTCTTTATAGTCTAAGAAACATATATGCAAAGCATCCAAACAGTACCATACGCCACTTTTTTGTTCTTCAAGTTTAAGTGAACAACGAGCCCCATTGTTAATCCTTTAAAGGAAATTATTTGTAAATTTCGACAAGTAGAACAATGATTGGAACACGTAGACGGTTGAAATCTTTGTATATGTTGCTTCCATATAGTCTAACAAACATGTACGCAAAGCATCCAAACAGTACAATTCGCCAATTTTTTGTTCTTCAATTTTAAGTGAACTACGATCCCCATTGTTAATCCCTTAACGGAAATTATTTGTAACTTTCGACAAGTAGAACAGTGAATGGAACAGGTAGACGGTTGAAATCTTTGTATATATTGCTTCTATATAGTATAAGAAACATATATGCAAAGCATCCAAACAGTACAATTCGCCAATTTTTTGTTCTTCAATTTTAAGTGAACTACGATCCCCATTGTTAATCCCTTAACGGAAATTATTTGTAACTTTCGACAAGTAGAACAGTGAATGGAACAGGTAGACGGTTGAAATCTTTGTATATATTGCTTCTATATAGTATAAGAAACATATATGCAAAGCATCCAAACAGTACAATTCGCCAATTTTTTGTTCTTCAAGTTTAAGTGAACAATGAGCCCCAATGGTTAATCCGTTATCGGAAATTATTTGTAACTTTTGACAAGTAGAACAATGAATGGAACAGTTAGACGGTTGAAATATTTGTATATATTGCTTCTATATAGTCTACGAAACATATATGCAAAGCATCCAAACAGTACAATTCGCCAATTTTTTGTTCTTTAAGTTTAAGTGAACTACGATCCCCATTGTTAATCCCTTAACGGAAATTATTTGTATCTTTCGACAAGTAGAACAGTGAATGGAACAGGTAGACGATTGAAATCTTTGTATATATTGCTTCTATATAGTATAAGAAACATATATGCAAAGCATCCAAACAGTACAATTCGCCAATTTTTTGTTCTTCAAGTTTAAGTGAACAATGAGCCCCAATGGTTAATCCGTTATCGGAAATTATTTGTAACTTTTGACAAGTAGAACAATGAATGGGACAGGTAGATGGTTTAAATCTTTGTATATATTGCTTCTATGTAGTCTAAGAAACATATATGCAAAGCATCCAAACAGTACAATTCGCCAATTTTTTGTTCTTCAAGTTTAAGTGAACAATGAGCCCAAATGGTTAATCCGTTATCGGAAATTATTTGTAACTTTCGACAAGTAGAACAATGAATGGAAAAGGTAGACGGTTGAAATCTTTGTATATATTGCTTCTATATAGTCTAAGAAACATATATGCAAAGCATCCAAACAGTACCATTCGCCAATTTTTTGTTCTTCAAGTTTAAGTGAACAATGTGCCCCAATGGTTAATCCTTTATAGGAAATTATTTGTAATTTTCGACAAGTAGAACAATGAATGGAACAGTTAGACGGTTGAAATATTTGTATATATTGCTTCTATATAGTCTAAGAAACATATATGCATGCATCCAAACAGTACCATTCGCCAATTTTTTGTTCTTCATGTTTAAGTGAACAATGAGCCCCAATGGTTAATCCGTTATCGGAAATTATTTGTAATTTTCGACAAGTAGAACAATGAATGGAACAGTTAGACGGTTGAAATATTTGTTCCATATTGCTTTTATATAGTCTACGAAACATATATGCAAAGCATCCAACAGTACAATTCGCAAATTTTTTGTTCTTCAAGTTTAAGTGAACAATGAGCCCCATTGTTAATCCATTATCGGAAATTATTTGTAATTTTCGACATGTAGAACAGTGAATGGAACAGGTAGACGGTTGAAATCTTTGTATATATTGCTTCTATATAGTCTAAGAAACATATATGCAAAGCATCCAAACAGTACCATTCGCCAATTTTTTGTTCTTCATGTTTAAGTGAACTACGAGCCCCATTGTTAATCCTTTAAAGGAAATTATTTGTAAATTTCGGCAAGTAGAACAATGAATGGAATAGGTAGACGTTTGAAATCATTGTATATATTGCTTCTATATAGTCTAAGAAACATATATGCAAATCATCCAAACAGTACAATTCGCAAATTTCTTGTTCTTCATGTTTAAGTGAACTACGAGCCCCATTGTTAATCCTTTAAAGGAAATTATTTGTAAATTTCGGCAA
Organism: Cerceris ruficornis; assembly: GCA_963989415.1. Classification (NCBI taxonomy): domain Eukaryota; kingdom Metazoa; phylum Arthropoda; class Insecta; order Hymenoptera; family Crabronidae; genus Cerceris; species Cerceris ruficornis. The sequence goes on along the minus strand of CAXDIW010000018.1, from coordinate 48,637 downwards.
GTAGAACAATGAATGGAATAGGTAGACGGTTGAAATCATTGTATATATTGCTTCTATATAGTCTAAGAAACATATATGCAAATCATCCAAACAGTACAATTCGCCAATTTCTTGTTCTTCAAGTTTAAGTAAACTACGATCCCCATTGTTAATCCCTTAACGGAAATTATTTGTAACTTGCGACAAGTAGAACAATGAATGGAACAGGTAGACGGTTGAAATCAATGTATATATTGCTTCTTTATAGTCTAAGAAACATATATGCAAAGCATCCAAACAGTACCATACGCCACTTTTTTGTTCTTCAAGTTTAAGTGAACAACGAGCCCCATTGTTAATCCTTTAAAGGAAATTATTTGTAAATTTCGACAAGTAGAACAATGATTGGAACACGTAGACGGTTGAAATCTTTGTATATGTTGCTTCCATATAGTCTAACAAACATGTACGCAAAGCATCCAAACAGTACAATTCGCCAATTTTTTGTTCTTCAATTTTAAGTGAACTACGATCCCCATTGTTAATCCCTTAACGGAAATTATTTGTAACTTTCGACAAGTAGAACAGTGAATGGAACAGGTAGACGGTTGAAATCTTTGTATATATTGCTTCTATATAGTATAAGAAACATATATGCAAAGCATCCAAACAGTACAATTCGCCAATTTTTTGTTCTTCAAGTTTAAGTGAACAATGAGCCCCAATGGTTAATCCGTTATCGGAAATTATTTGTAACTTTTGACAAGTAGAACAATGAATGGAACAGGTAGATTGTTGAAATCTTTGTATAAATTGCTTCTATATAGTCTAAGAAACATATATGCAAAGCATCCAAACAGTACAATTCGCCAATTTTTTGTTCTTCAAGTTTAAGTGAACAATGAGCCCCAATGGTTAATCCTTTATCGGAAATTATTTGTAAATTTCGACAAGTAGAACAATGAATGGAACAGGTAGCCGGTTGAAATCTTTGTATATATTGCTTCTATGTAGTCTAAGAAACATATATTCAAAGCATCCAAACAGTACAATTCGCCAATTTTTTGTTCTTCAAGTTTAAGTGAACAATGAGCCCCAATTGTTAATCCTTTATCGGAAATTATTTGTTAATTTCGACAAGTAGAACAATGAATGGAACAGGTAGCCGGTTGAAATCTTTGTATATATTGCTTCTATGTAGTCTAAGAAACATATATGCAAAGCATCCAAACAGTACAATTCGCCAATTTTTTGTTCTTCAAGTTTAAGTGAACAATGAGCCCAAATGGTTAATCCGTTATCGGAAATTATTTGTAACTTTCGACAATTAGAACAATGAATGGAAAAGGTAGACGGTTGAAATCTTTGTATATATTGCTTCTATATAGTCTAAGAAACATATATGCAAAGCATCTCAACAGTACCATTCGCCAATTTTTTGTTCTTCAAGTTTAAGTGAACAATGTGCCCCAATGGTTAATCCTTTATCGGAAATTATTTGTAATTTTCGACAAGTAGAACAATGAATGGAACAGTTAGACGGTTGAAATATTTGTATATATTGCTTCTATATAGTCTAAGAAACATATATGCATGCATCCAAACAGCACAATTCGCCAATTTTTTGTTCTTCAAGTTTAAGTGAACAATGAGCCCCAATAGTTAATCCGTTATCGGAAATTATTTGTAATTTTCGACAAGTAGAACAATGAATGGAACAGTTAGACGGTTGAAATATTTGTATATATTGCTTCTATATAGTCTACGAAACATATATGCAAAGCATCCAAACAGTACAATTCGCCAATTTTTTGTACTTCAAGTTTAAGTGAACTACGAGCCACATTGTTAATCCTTTAACGGAAATTAATTGTAACTTTCGACAAGTAGAACAATGAATGGAACAGGTAGACGGTTGAAATCTTTGTATATATTGCTTCTATATAGTATAAGAAACATATATGCAAAGCATCCAAACAGTACAATTCGCCAATTTATTGTTCTTCAAGTTTAAGTGAACAACGAGCCCCATTGTTAATCCTTTAAAGGAAATTATTTGTAACTTTCGACAAGTAGAACAATGAATGGAACAGGTAGACGGTTGAAATCTTTGTATATATTGCTTCTATATAGTCTAAGAAACATATATGCAAAGCATCCAAACAGTACAATTCGCCAATTTTTTGTTCTTCAAGTTTAAGTGAACAATGAGCCCAAATGGTTAATCCGTTATCGGAAATTATTTGTAACTTTCGACAAGTAGAACAATGAATGGAACTGGTAGACGGTTGAAATCTTTTTATATATTGCTTCTATATAGTCTAAGAAACATATATGCAAAGCATCCAAACAGTACCATTCGCCAATTTTTTGTTCTTCAAGTTTAAGTAAACTACGATCCCCATTGTTAATCCCTTAACGGAAATTATTTGTAACTTTCGACAAGTAGAACAATGAATGGAACAGGTAGACGGTTGAAATCTTTGTATATATTGCTTCTATGTAGTCTAAGAAACATATATGCAAAGCATCCAAACAGTACAATTCGCCAATTTTTTGTTCTTCAAGTTTAAGTGAACAATCAGCCCCAATGGTTAATCCTTTATCGGAAATTATTTGTAAATTTCGACAAGTAGAACAATGAATGGAACAGGTAGCCGGTTGAAATCAATGTATATATTGCTTCTATATAGTATAAGAAACATATATGCAAAGCATCCAAACAGTATCATTCGCCAATTTTTTGTTCTTCAAGTTTAAGTGAACTACGAGCCCCATTGTTAATACTTTAACGGAAATTATTTGTAACTTGCGACAAGTAGAACAATGAATGCAACAGGTAGACGGTTGAAATCAATGTATATATTGCTTCTTTATAGTCTAAGAAACATATATGCAAAGCATCCAAACAGTACCATACGCCACTTTTTTGTTCTTCAAGTTTAAGTGAAGAACGAGCCCCATTGTTAATCCTTTAAAGGAAATTATTTGTAAATTTCGACAAGTAGAACAATGATTGGAACACGTAGACGGTTGAAATCTTTGTATATATTGCTTCCATATAGTCTAAGAAACATGTACGCAAAGCATCCAAACAGTACAATTCGCCAATTTTTTGTTCTTCAAGTTTAAGTGAACTACGATCCCCATTCTTAATCCCTTAACGGAAATTATTTGTAACTTTCGACAAGTAGAACAATGAATGGAACAGGTAGATGGTTGAAATCTTTGTATATATTGCTTCTATATAGTCTAAGAAACATATATGCAAAGCATCCAAACAGTACCATTCGCCAATTTTTTGTTCTTCAAGTTTAAGTGAACTGCGAGCTCCATTGTTAAGCCTTTAAAGGAAATTATTTGTAACTTTCGACAAGTAGAACAATGAATGGAACAGGTAGACTGTTGAAATCATTGTATATATTGCTTCTATATAGTATAAGAAACATATATGCAAAGCATCCAAACAGTACCATTCGCCAATTTTTTGTTCTTCAAGTTTAAGTGAACTACGAGCCCCATTGATAATCCTTTAAAGGAAATTATTTGTAAATTTCGACAAGTAGAACAATGAATGGAACAGGTAGACTGTTGAAATCTTTGTATATATTGCTTCTATATAGTCTAAGAAACATATATGCAAAGCATCCAAACAGTACAATTCGACAATTTTTTGTTCTTCAAGTTTAGTGAACAATGAGCCCCAATGGTTAATCCTTTATCGGAAATTATTTGTAAATTTCGACAAGTAGAACAATGAATGGAACAGGTAGACGGTTGAAATCATTGTATATATTGCTTCTATATAGTCTAAGAAACATATATGCAAAGCATCCAAACAGTACAATTCGACAATTTTTTGCTCTTCAAGTTTAAGTGAACTACGAGCCCCATTGTTAATCCTTTAAAGGAAATTATTTGTAAATTTCGGCAAGTAGAACAATGAATGGAACAGTTAGACGGTTGAAATATTTGTATATATTGCTTCTATATAGTCTACGAAACATATATGCAAAGCATCCAAACAGTACAATTCGCCAATTTTTTGTTCTTCAAGTTTAAGTGAACAATGAGCCCCAATGGTTAATCCTTTATCGGAAATTATTTGTAAATTTCGACAAGTAGAACAATGAATGGAACAGGTAGCCGGTTGAAATCTTTGTATATATTGCTTCTATATAGTCTAAGAAACATATATGCAAAGCATCCAAACAGTACAATTCGCCAATTTTTTGTTCTTCAAGTTTAAGTGAACAATGAGCCCAAATGGTTAATCCGTTATCGGAAATTATTTGTAACTTTCGACAATTAGAACAATGAATGGAAAAGGTAGACGGTTGAAATCTTTGTATATATTGCTTCTATATAGTCTAAGAAACATATATGCAAAGCATCTCAACAGTACCATTCGCCAATTTTTTGTTCTTCAAGTTTAAGTGAACAATGTGCCCCAATGGTTAATCCTTTATCGGAAATTATTTGTAATTTTCGACAAGTAGAACAATGAATGGAACAGTTAGACGGTTGAAATATTTGTATATATTGCTTCTATATAGTCTAAGAAACATATATGCATGCATCCAAACAGTACCATTCGCCAATTTTTTGTTCTTCAAGTTTAAGTGAACAATGTGCCCCAATGGTTAATCCTTTATCGGAAATTATTTGTAATTTTCGACAAGTAGAACAATGAATGGAACAGTTAGACGGTTGAAATATTTGTATATATTGCTTCTATATAGTCTAAGAAACATATATGCATGCATCCAAACAGTACAATTCGCCAATTTTTTGTTCTTCAAGTTTAAGTGAACAATGAGCCCCAATGGTTAATCCTTTATCGGAAATTATTTGTTAATTTCGACAAGTAGAACAATGAATGGAACAGGTAGCCGGTTGAAATCTTTGTATATATTGCTTCTATGTAGTCTAAGAAACATATATGCAAAGCATCCAAACAGTACAATTCGCCAATTTTTTGTTCTTCAAGTTTAAGTGAACAATGAGCCCAAATGGTTAATCCGTTATCGGAAATTATTTGTAACTTTCGACAATTAGAACAATGAATGGAAAAGGTAGACGGTTGAAATCTTTGTATATATTGCTTCTATATAGTCTAAGAAACATATATGCAAAGCATCTCAACAGTACCATTCGCCAATTTTTTGTTCTTCAAGTTTAAGTGAACAATGTGCCCCAATGGTTAATCCTTTATCGGAAATTATTTGTAATTTTCGACAAGTAGAACAATGAATGGAACAGTTAGACGGTTGAAATATTTGTATATATTGCTTCTATATAGTCTAAGAAACATATATGCATGCATCCAAACAGTACCATTCGCCAATTTTTTGTTCTTCAAGTTTAAGTGAACAATGTGCCCCAATGGTTAATCCTTTATCGGAAATTATTTGTAATTTTCGACAAGTAGAACAATGAATGGAACAGTTAGACGGTTGAAATATTTGTATATATTGCTTCTATATAGTCTACGAAACATATATGCAAAGCATCCAAACAGTACAATTCGCCAATTTTTTGTTCTTCAAGTTTAAGTGAACAATGAGCCCCAATGGTTAATCCTTTATCGGAAATTATTTGTAAATTTCGACAAGTAGAACAATGAATGGAACAGGTAGCCGGTTGAAATCTTTGTATATATTGCTTCTATATAGTCTAAGAAACATATATGCAAAGCATCCAAACAGTACCGTTCGCCAATTTTTTGTTCTTCAAGTTTAAGTGAACAATGAGCCCCAATGGTTAATCCTTTATCGGAAATTATTTGTAATTTTCGACAAGTAGAACAATGAATGGAACAGTTAGACGGTTGAAATATTTGTATATATTGCTTCTATATAGTCTACGAAACATATATGCAAAGCATCCAAACAGTACAATTCGCCAATTTTTTGTACTTCAAGTTTAAGTGAACTACGAGCCACATTGTTAATCCTTTAACGGAAATTAATTGTAACTTTCGACAAGTAGAACAATGAATGGAACAGGTAGACGGTTGAAATCTTTGTACATATTGCTTCTATATAGTCTAAGAAACATATATGCAAAGCATCCAAACAGCACAATTCGCCAATTTTTTGTTCTTCAAGTTTAAGTGAACAATGAGCCCCAATAGTTAATCCGTTATCGGAAATTATTTGTAATTTTCGACAAGTAGAACAATGAATGGGACAGTTAGACGGTTGAAATATTTGTATATATTGCTTCTATATAGTCTACGAAACATATATGCAAAACATCCAAACAGTACCATTCGCCAATTTTTTGTACTTCAAGTTTAAGTGAACTACGAGCCCCATTGTTAATACTTTAACGGAAATTATTTGTAACTTGCGACAAGTAGAACAATGAATGGAACAGGTAGACGGTTGAAATCTTTGTATATATTGCTTCTATATAGTCTAAGAAACATATATGCAAAGCATCCAAACAGTACAATTCGCCAATTTTTTGTTCTTCAAGTTTAAGTGAACAATGAGCCCCAATGGTTAATCCTTTATCGGAAATTATTTGTAAATTTCGACAAGTAGAACAATGAATGGAACAGGTAGCCGGTTGAAATCTTTGTATATATTGCTTCTATATAGTCTAAGAAACATATATGCAAAGCATCCAAACAGTACCGTTCGCCAATTTTTTGTTCTTCAAGTTTAAGTGAACAATGAGCCCCAATGGTTAATCCTTTATCGGAAATTATTTGTAATTTTCGACAAGTAGAACAATGAATGGAACAGTTAGACGGTTGAAATATTTGTATATATTGCTTCTATATAGTCTACGAAACATATATGCAAAGCATCCAAACAGTACAATTCGCCAATTTTTTGTACTTCAAGTTTAAGTGAACTACGAGCCACATTGTTAATCCTTTAACGGAAATTAATTGTAACTTTCGACAAGTAGAACAATGAATGGAACAGGTAGACGGTTGAAATCTTTGTACATATTGCTTCTATATAGTCTAAGAAACATATATGCAAAGCATCCAAACAGCACAATTCGCCAATTTTTTGTTCTTCAAGTTTAAGTGAACAATGAGCCCCAATAGTTAATCCGTTATCGGAAATTATTTGTAATTTTCGACAAGTAGAACAATGAATGGAACAGTTAGACGGTTGAAATATTTGTATATATTGCTTCTATATAGTCTACGAAACATATATGCAAAACATCCAAACAGTACCATTCGCCAATTTTTTGTACTTCAAGTTTAAGTGAACTACGAGCCCCATTGTTAATACTTTAACGGAAATTATTTGTAACTTGCGACAAGTAGAACAATGAATGGAACAGGTAGACGGTTGAAATCTTTGTATATATTGCTTCTATATAGTCTAAGAAACATATATGCAAAGCATCCAAACAGTACAATTCGCCAATTTTTTGTTCTTCAAGTTTAAGTGAACAATGAGCCCCAATGGTTAATCCTTTATCGGAAATTATTTGTAAATTTCGACAAGTAGAACAATGAATGGAACAGGTAGCCGGTTGAAATCTTTGTATATATTGCTTCTATATAGTCTAAGAAACATATATGCAAAGCATCCAAACAGTACCGTTCGCCAATTTTTTGTTCTTCAAGTTTAAGTGAACAATGAGCCCCAATGGTTAATCCTTTATCGGAAATTATTTGTAATTTTCGACAAGTAGAACAATGAATGGAACAGTTAGACGGTTGAAATATTTGTATATATTGCTTCTATATAGTCTACGAAACATATATGCAAAGCATCCAAACAGTACAATTCGCCAATTTTTTGTACTTCAAGTTTAAGTGAACTACGAGCCACATTGTTAATCCTTTAACGGAAATTAATTGTAACTTTCGACAAGTAGAACAATGAATGGAACAGGTAGACGGTTGAAATCTTTGTACATATTGCTTCTATATAGTCTAAGAAACATATATGCAAAGCATCCAAACAGCACAATTCGCCAATTTATTGTTCTTCAAGTTTAAGTGAACAACGAGCCCCATTGTTAATCCTTTAAAGGAAATTATTTGTAACTTTCGACAAGTAGAACAATGAATGGAACAGGTAGACGGTTGAAATCTTTGTATATATTGCTTCTATATAGTCTAAGAAACATATATGCAAAGCATCCAAACAGTACAATTCGCCAATTTTTTGTTCTTCAAGTTTAAGTGAACAATGAGCCCAAATGGTTAATCCGTTATCGGAAATTATTTGTAACTTTCGACAAGTAGAACAATGAATGGAACTGGTAGACGGTTGAAATCTTTTTATATATTGCTTCTATGTAGTCTAAGAAACATATATGCAAAGTATCCAAACAGTACCATTCGCCAATTTTTTGTTCTTCAAGTTTAAGTAAACTACGATCCCCATTGTTAATCCCTTAACGGAAATTATTTAACTTTCGACAAGTAGAACAATGAATGGAACAGGTAGACGGTTGAAATCTTTGTATATATTGCTTCTATGTAGTCTAAGAAACATATATGCAAAGCATCCGAACAGTACAATTCGCCAATTTTTTGTTCTTCAAGTTTAAGTGAACAATCAGCCCCAATGGTTAATCCTTTATCGGAAATTATTTGTAAATTTCGGCAAGTAGAACAATGAATGGAACAGGTAGCCGGTTGAAATCAATGTATATATTGCTTCTATATAGTATAAGAAACATATATGCAAAGCATCCAAACAGTACCATTCGCCAATTTTTTGTTCTTCAAGTTTAAGTGAACTACGAGCCCCATTGTTAATACTTTAACGGAAATTATTTGTAACTTGCGACAAGTAGAACAATGAATGCAACAGGTAGACGGTTGAAATCTTTGTATATATTGCTTCTATATAGTCTAAGAAACATATATGCAAAGCATCCAAACAGTACAATTCGCCAATTTTTTGTTCTTCAAGTTTAAGTGAACAATGAGCCCAAATGGTTAATCCGTTATCGGAAATTATTTGTAACTTTCGACAAGTAGAACAATGAATGGAACTGGTAGACGGTTGAAATCTTTTTATATATTGCTTCTATGTAGTCTAAGAAACATATATGCAAAGTATCCAAACAGTACCATTCGCCAATTTTTTGTTCTTCAAGTTTAAGTAAACTACGATCCCCATTGTTAATCCCTTAACGGAAATTATTTAACTTTCGACAAGTAGAACAATGAATGGAACAGGTAGACGGTTGAAATCTTTGTATATATTGCTTCTATGTAGTCTAAGAAACATATATGCAAAGCATCCGAACAGTACAATTCGCCAATTTTTTGTTCTTCAAGTTTAAGTGAACAATCAGCCCCAATGGTTAATCCTTTATCGGAAATTATTTGTAAATTTCGGCAAGTAGAACAATGAATGGAACAGGTAGCCGGTTGAAATCAATGTATATATTGCTTCTATATAGTATAAGAAACATATATGCAAAGCATCCAAACAGTACCATTCGCCAATTTTTTGTTCTTCAAGTTTAAGTGAACTACGAGCCCCATTGTTAATACTTTAACGGAAATTATTTGTAACTTGCGACAAGTAGAACAATGAATGCAACAGGTAGACGGTTGAAATCAATGTATATATTGCTTCTTTATAGTCTAAGAAACATATATGCAAAGCATCCAAACAGTACCATACGCCACTTTTTTGTTCTTCAAGTTTAAGTGAAGAACGAGCCCCATTGTTAATCCTTTAAAGGAAATTATTTGTAAATTTCGACAAGTAGAACAATGATTGGAACACGTAGACGGTTGAAATCTTTGTATATATTGCTTCCATATAGTCTAAGAAACATGTACGCAAAGCATCCAAACAGTACAATTCGCCAATTTTTTGTTCTTCAAGTTTAAGTGAACTACGATCCCCATTCTTAATCCCTTAACGGAAATTATTTGTAACTTTCGACAAGTAGAACAATGAATGGAACAGGTAGATGGTTGAAATCTTTGTATATATTGCTTCTATATAGTCTAAGAAACATATATGCAAAGCATCCAAACAGTACCATTCGCCAATTTTTTGTTCTTCAATTTTAAGTGAACTACGATCCCCATTGTTAATCCCTTAACGGAAATTATTTGTAACTTTCGACAAGTAGAACAGTGAATGGAACAGGTAGACGGTTGAAATCTTTGTATATATTGCTTCTATATAGTATAAGAAACATATATGCAAAGCATCCAAACAGTACAATTCGCCAATTTTTTGTTCTTCAAGTTTAAGTGAACAATGAGCCCCAATGGTTAATCCGTTATCGGAAATTATTTGTAACTTTTGACAAGTAGAACAATGAATGGAACATGTAGATTGTTGATATCTTTGTATATATTGCTTCTATATAGTCTAAGAAACATATATGCAAAGCATCCAAACAGCACAATTCGCCAATTTTTTGTTCTTCAAGTTTAAGTGAACAATGAGCCCCAATAGTTAATCCGTTATCGGAAATTATTTGTAATTTTCGACAAGTAGAACAATGATTGGAACACGTAGACGGTTGAAATCTTTGTATATATTGCTTCCATATAGTCTAAGAAACATGTACGCAAAGCATCCAAACAGTACAATTCGCCAATTTTTTGTTCTTCAAGTTTAAGTGAACTACGATCCCCATTCTTAATCCCTTAACGGAAATTATTTGTAACTTTCGACAAGTAGAACAATGAATGGAACAGGTAGCCGGTTGAAATCTTTGTATATATTGCTTCTATATAGTCTAAGAAACATATATGCAAAGCATCCAAACAGTACCATTCGCCAATTTTTTGTTCTTCAAGTTTAAGTGAACTGCGAGCTCCATTGTTAAGCCTTTAAAGGAAATTATTTGTAACTTTCGACAAGTAGAACAATGAATGGAACAGGTAGACTGTTGAAATCATTGTATATATTGCTTCTATATAGTATAAGAAACATATATGCAAAGCATCCAAACAGTACCATTCGCCAATTTTTTGTTCTTCAAGTTTAAGTGAACTACGAGCCCCATTGATAATCCTTTAAAGGAAATTATTTGTAAATTTCGACAAGTAGAACAATGAATGGAACAGGTAGACTGTTGAAATCTTTGTATATATTGCTTCTATATAGTCTAAGAAACATATATGCAAAGCATCCAAACAGTACAATTCGACAATTTTTTGTTCTTCAAGTTTAGTGAACAATGAGCCCCAATGGTTAATCCTTTATCGGAAATTATTTGTAAATTTCGACAAGTAGAACAATGAATGGAACAGGTAGACGGTTGAAATCATTGTATATATTGCTTCTATATAGTCTAAGAAACATATATGCAAAGCATCCAAACAGTACAATTCGACAATTTTTTGCTCTTCAAGTTTAAGTGAACTACGAGCCCCATTGTTAATCCTTTAAAGGAAATTATTTGTAAATTTCGGCAAGTAGAACAATGAATGGAACAGTTAGACGGTTGAAATATTTGTATATATTGCTTCTATATAGTCTACGAAACATATATGCAAAGCATCCAAACAGTACAATTCGCCAATTTTTTGTTCTTCAAGTTTAAGTGAACAATGAGCCCCAATGGTTAATCCTTTATCGGAAATTATTTGTAAATTTCGACAAGTAGAACAATGAATGGAACAGGTAGCCGGTTGAAATCTTTGTATATATTGCTTCTATATAGTCTAAGAAACATATATGCAAAGCATCCAAACAGTACAATTCGCCAATTTTTTGTTCTTCAAGTTTAAGTGAACAATGAGCCCAAATGGTTAATCCGTTATCGGAAATTATTTGTAACTTTCGACAATTAGAACAATGAATGGAAAAGGTAGACGGTTGAAATCTTTGTATATATTGCTTCTATATAGTCTAAGAAACATATATGCAAAGCATCTCAACAGTACCATTCGCCAATTTTTTGTTCTTCAAGTTTAAGTGAACAATGTGCCCCAATGGTTAATCCTTTATCGGAAATTATTTGTAATTTTCGACAAGTAGAACAATGAATGGAACAGTTAGACGGTTGAAATATTTGTATATATTGCTTCTATATAGTCTAAGAAACATATATGCATGCATCCAAACAGTACCATTCGCCAATTTTTTGTTCTTCAAGTTTAAGTGAACAATGTGCCCCAATGGTTAATCCTTTATCGGAAATTATTTGTAATTTTCGACAAGTAGAACAATGAATGGAACAGTTAGACGGTTGAAATATTTGTATATATTGCTTCTATATAGTCTAAGAAACATATATGCATGCATCCAAACAGTACAATTCGCCAATTTTTTGTTCTTCAAGTTTAAGTGAACAATGAGCCCCAATGGTTAATCCTTTATCGGAAATTATTTGTTAATTTCGACAAGTAGAACAATGAATGGAACAGGTAGCCGGTTGAAATCTTTGTATATATTGCTTCTATGTAGTCTAAGAAACATATATGCAAAGCATCCAAACAGTACAATTCGCCAATTTTTTGTTCTTCAAGTTTAAGTGAACAATGAGCCCAAATGGTTAATCCGTTATCGGAAATTATTTGTAACTTTCGACAATTAGAACAATGAATGGAAAAGGTAGACGGTTGAAATCTTTGTATATATTGCTTCTATATAGTCTAAGAAACATATATGCAAAGCATCTCAACAGTACCATTCGCCAATTTTTTGTTCTTCAAGTTTAAGTGAACAATGTGCCCCAATGGTTAATCCTTTATCGGAAATTATTTGTAATTTTCGACAAGTAGAACAATGAATGGAACAGTTAGACGGTTGAAATATTTGTATATATTGCTTCTATATAGTCTAAGAAACATATATGCATGCATCCAAACAGTACCATTCGCCAATTTTTTGTTCTTCAAGTTTAAGTGAACAATGTGCCCCAATGGTTAATCCTTTATCGGAAATTATTTGTAATTTTCGACAAGTAGAACAATGAATGGAACAGTTAGACGGTTGAAATATTTGTATATATTGCTTCTATATAGTCTACGAAACATATATGCAAAGCATCCAAACAGTACAATTCGCCAATTTTTTGTTCTTCAAGTTTAAGTGAACAATGAGCCCCAATGGTTAATCCTTTATCGGAAATTATTTGTAAATTTCGACAAGTAGAACAATGAATGGAACAGGTAGCCGGTTGAAATCTTTGTATATATTGCTTCTATATAGTCTAAGAAACATATATGCAAAGCATCCAAACAGTACCGTTCGCCAATTTTTTGTTCTTCAAGTTTAAGTGAACAATGAGCCCCAATGGTTAATCCTTTATCGGAAATTATTTGTAATTTTCGACAAGTAGAACAATGAATGGAACAGTTAGACGGTTGAAATATTTGTATATATTGCTTCTATATAGTCTACGAAACATATATGCAAAGCATCCAAACAGTACAATTCGCCAATTTTTTGTACTTCAAGTTTAAGTGAACTACGAGCCACATTGTTAATCCTTTAACGGAAATTAATTGTAACTTTCGACAAGTAGAACAATGAATGGAACAGGTAGACGGTTGAAATCTTTGTACATATTGCTTCTATATAGTCTAAGAAACATATATGCAAAGCATCCAAACAGCACAATTCGCCAATTTTTTGTTCTTCAAGTTTAAGTGAACAATGAGCCCCAATAGTTAATCCGTTATCGGAAATTATTTGTAATTTTCGACAAGTAGAACAATGAATGGGACAGTTAGACGGTTGAAATATTTGTATATATTGCTTCTATATAGTCTACGAAACATATATGCAAAACATCCAAACAGTACCATTCGCCAATTTTTTGTACTTCAAGTTTAAGTGAACTACGAGCCCCATTGTTAATACTTTAACGGAAATTATTTGTAACTTGCGACAAGTAGAACAATGAATGGAACAGGTAGACGGTTGAAATCTTTGTATATATTGCTTCTATATAGTCTAAGAAACATATATGCAAAGCATCCAAACAGTACAATTCGCCAATTTTTTGTTCTTCAAGTTTAAGTGAACAATGAGCCCCAATGGTTAATCCTTTATCGGAAATTATTTGTAAATTTCGACAAGTAGAACAATGAATGGAACAGGTAGCCGGTTGAAATCTTTGTATATATTGCTTCTATATAGTCTAAGAAACATATATGCAAAGCATCCAAACAGTACCGTTCGCCAATTTTTTGTTCTTCAAGTTTAAGTGAACAATGAGCCCCAATGGTTAATCCTTTATCGGAAATTATTTGTAATTTTCGACAAGTAGAACAATGAATGGAACAGTTAGACGGTTGAAATATTTGTATATATTGCTTCTATATAGTCTACGAAACATATATGCAAAGCATCCAAACAGTACAATTCGCCAATTTTTTGTACTTCAAGTTTAAGTGAACTACGAGCCACATTGTTAATCCTTTAACGGAAATTAATTGTAACTTTCGACAAGTAGAACAATGAATGGAACAGGTAGACGGTTGAAATCTTTGTACATATTGCTTCTATATAGTCTAAGAAACATATATGCAAAGCATCCAAACAGCACAATTCGCCAATTTTTTGTTCTTCAAGTTTAAGTGAACAATGAGCCCCAATAGTTAATCCGTTATCGGAAATTATTTGTAATTTTCGACAAGTAGAACAATGAATGGAACAGTTAGACGGTTGAAATATTTGTATATATTGCTTCTATATAGTCTACGAAACATATATGCAAAACATCCAAACAGTACCATTCGCCAATTTTTTGTACTTCAAGTTTAAGTGAACTACGAGCCCCATTGTTAATACTTTAACGGAAATTATTTGTAACTTGCGACAAGTAGAACAATGAATGGAACAGGTAGACGGTTGAAATCTTTGTATATATTGCTTCTATATAGTCTAAGAAACATATATGCAAAGCATCCAAACAGTACAATTCGCCAATTTTTTGTTCTTCAAGTTTAAGTGAACAATGAGCCCCAATGGTTAATCCTTTATCGGAAATTATTTGTAAATTTCGACAAGTAGAACAATGAATGGAACAGGTAGCCGGTTGAAATCTTTGTATATATTGCTTCTATATAGTCTAAGAAACATATATGCAAAGCATCCAAACAGTACCGTTCGCCAATTTTTTGTTCTTCAAGTTTAAGTGAACAATGAGCCCCAATGGTTAATCCTTTATCGGAAATTATTTGTAATTTTCGACAAGTAGAACAATGAATGGAACAGTTAGACGGTTGAAATATTTGTATATATTGCTTCTATATAGTCTACGAAACATATATGCAAAGCATCCAAACAGTACAATTCGCCAATTTTTTGTACTTCAAGTTTAAGTGAACTACGAGCCACATTGTTAATCCTTTAACGGAAATTAATTGTAACTTTCGACAAGTAGAACAATGAATGGAACAGGTAGACGGTTGAAATCTTTGTACATATTGCTTCTATATAGTCTAAGAAACATATATGCAAAGCATCCAAACAGCACAATTCGCCAATTTATTGTTCTTCAAGTTTAAGTGAACAACGAGCCCCATTGTTAATCCTTTAAAGGAAATTATTTGTAACTTTCGACAAGTAGAACAATGAATGGAACAGGTAGACGGTTGAAATCTTTGTATATATTGCTTCTATATAGTCTAAGAAACATATATGCAAAGCATCCAAACAGTACAATTCGCCAATTTTTTGTTCTTCAAGTTTAAGTGAACAATGAGCCCAAATGGTTAATCCGTTATCGGAAATTATTTGTAACTTTCGACAAGTAGAACAATGAATGGAACTGGTAGACGGTTGAAATCTTTTTATATATTGCTTCTATGTAGTCTAAGAAACATATATGCAAAGTATCCAAACAGTACCATTCGCCAATTTTTTGTTCTTCAAGTTTAAGTAAACTACGATCCCCATTGTTAATCCCTTAACGGAAATTATTTAACTTTCGACAAGTAGAACAATGAATGGAACAGGTAGACGGTTGAAATCTTTGTATATATTGCTTCTATGTAGTCTAAGAAACATATATGCAAAGCATCCGAACAGTACAATTCGCCAATTTTTTGTTCTTCAAGTTTAAGTGAACAATCAGCCCCAATGGTTAATCCTTTATCGGAAATTATTTGTAAATTTCGGCAAGTAGAACAATGAATGGAACAGGTAGCCGGTTGAAATCAATGTATATATTGCTTCTATATAGTATAAGAAACATATATGCAAAGCATCCAAACAGTACCATTCGCCAATTTTTTGTTCTTCAAGTTTAAGTGAACTACGAGCCCCATTGTTAATACTTTAACGGAAATTATTTGTAACTTGCGACAAGTAGAACAATGAATGCAACAGGTAGACGGTTGAAATCAATGTATATATTGCTTCTTTATAGTCTAAGAAACATATATGCAAAGCATCCAAACAGTACCATACGCCACTTTTTTGTTCTTCAAGTTTAAGTGAAGAACGAGCCCCATTGTTAATCCTTTAAAGGAAATTATTTGTAAATTTCGACAAGTAGAACAATGATTGGAACACGTAGACGGTTGAAATCTTTGTATATATTGCTTCCATATAGTCTAAGAAACATGTACGCAAAGCATCCAAACAGTACAATTCGCCAATTTTTTGTTCTTCAAGTTTAAGTGAACTACGATCCCCATTCTTAATCCCTTAACGGAAATTATTTGTAACTTTCGACAAGTAGAACAATGAATGGAACAGGTAGATGGTTGAAATCTTTGTATATATTGCTTCTATATAGTCTAAGAAACATATATGCAAAGCATCCAAACAGTACCATTCGCCAATTTTTTGTTCTTCAATTTTAAGTGAACTACGATCCCCATTGTTAATCCCTTAACGGAAATTATTTGTAACTTTCGACAAGTAGAACAGTGAATGGAACAGGTAGACGGTTGAAATCTTTGTATATATTGCTTCTATATAGTATAAGAAACATATATGCAAAGCATCCAAACAGTACAATTCGCCAATTTTTTGTTCTTCAAGTTTAAGTGAACAATGAGCCCCAATGGTTAATCCGTTATCGGAAATTATTTGTAACTTTTGACAAGTAGAACAATGAATGGAACATGTAGATTGTTGATATCTTTGTATATATTGCTTCTATATAGTCTAAGAAACATATATGCAAAGCATCCAAACAGTACAATTCGCCAATTTTTTGTTCTTCAAGTTTAAGTGAACAATGAGCCCCAATGGTTAATCCTTTATCGGAAATTATTTGTAAATTTCGACAAGTAGAACAATGAATGGAACAGGTAGCCGGTTGAAATCTTTGTATATATTGCTTCTATATAGTCTAAGAAACATATATGCAAAGCATCCAAACAGTACCGTTCGCCAATTTTTTGTTCTTCAAGTTTAAGTGAACAATGAGCCCCAATGGTTAATCCTTTATCGGAAATTATTTGTAATTTTCGACAAGTAGAACAATGAATGGAACAGTTAGACGGTTGAAATATTTGTATATATTGCTTCTATATAGTCTACGAAACATATATGCAAAGCATCCAAACAGTACAATTCGCCAATTTTTTGTACTTCAAGTTTAAGTGAACTACGAGCCACATTGTTAATCCTTTAACGGAAATTAATTGTAACTTTCGACAAGTAGAACAATGAATGGAACAGGTAGACGGTTGAAATCTTTGTACATATTGCTTCTATATAGTCTAAGAAACATATATGCAAAGCATCCAAACAGCACAATTCGCCAATTTTTTGTTCTTCAAGTTTAAGTGAACAATGAGCCCCAATAGTTAATCCGTTATCGGAAATTATTTGTAATTTTCGACAAGTAGAACAATGAATGGAACAGTTAGACGGTTGAAATATTTGTATATATTGCTTCTATATAGTCTACGAAACATATATGCAAAACATCCAAACAGTACCATTCGCCAATTTTTTGTACTTCAAGTTTAAGTGAACTACGAGCCCCATTGTTAATACTTTAACGGAAATTATTTGTAACTTGCGACAAGTAGAACAATGAATGGAACAGGTAGACGGTTGAAATCTTTGTATATATTGCTTCTATATAGTCTAAGAAACATATATGCAAAGCATCCAAACAGTACAATTCGCCAATTTTTTGTTCTTCAAGTTTAAGTGAACAATGAGCCCCAATGGTTAATCCTTTATCGGAAATTATTTGTAAATTTCGACAAGTAGAACAATGAATGGAACAGGTAGCCGGTTGAAATCTTTGTATATATTGCTTCTATATAGTCTAAGAAACATATATGCAAAGCATCCAAACAGTACCGTTCGCCAATTTTTTGTTCTTCAAGTTTAAGTGAACAATGAGCCCCAATGGTTAATCCTTTATCGGAAATTATTTGTAATTTTCGACAAGTAGAACAATGAATGGAACAGTTAGACGGTTGAAATATTTGTATATATTGCTTCTATATAGTCTACGAAACATATATGCAAAGCATCCAAACAGTACAATTCGCCAATTTTTTGTACTTCAAGTTTAAGTGAACTACGAGCCACATTGTTAATCCTTTAACGGAAATTAATTGTAACTTTCGACAAGTAGAACAATGAATGGAACAGGTAGACGGTTGAAATCTTTGTACATATTGCTTCTATATAGTCTAAGAAACATATATGCAAAGCATCCAAACAGCACAATTCGCCAATTTTTTGTTCTTCAAGTTTAAGTGAACAATGAGCCCCAATAGTTAATCCGTTATCGGAAATTATTTGTAATTTTCGACAAGTAGAACAATGAATGGAACAGTTAGACGGTTGAAATATGTGTATATATTGCTTCTATATAGTCTACGAAACATATATGCAAAACATCCAAACAGTACCATTCGCCAATTTTTTGTACTTCAAGTTTAAGTGAACTACGAGCCCCATTGTTAATACTTTAACGGAAATTATTTGTAACTTGCGACAAGTAGAACAATGAATGGAACAGGTAGACGGTTGAAATCTTTGTATATATTGCTTCTATATAGTCTAAGAAACATATATGCAAAGCATCCAAACAGTACAATTCGCCAATTTTTTGTTCTTCAAGTTTAAGTGAACAATGAGCCCCAATGGTTAATCCTTTATCGGAAATTATTTGTAAATTTCGACAAGTAGAACAATGAATGGAACAGGTAGCCGGTTGAAATCTTTGTATATATTGCTTCTATATAGTCTAAGAAACATATATGCAAAGCATCCAAACAGTACCGTTCGCCAATTTTTTGTTCTTCAAGTTTAAGTGAACAATGAGCCCCAATGGTTAATCCTTTATCGGAAATTATTTGTAATTTTCGACAAGTAGAACAATGAATGGAACAGTTAGACGGTTGAAATATTTGTATATATTGCTTCTATATAGTCTACGAAACATATATGCAAAGCATCCAAACAGTACAATTCGCCAATTTTTTGTACTTCAAGTTTAAGTGAACTACGAGCCACATTGTTAATCCTTTAACGGAAATTAATTGTAACTTTCGACAAGTAGAACAATGAATGGAACAGGTAGACGGTTGAAATCTTTGTACATATTGCTTCTATATAGTCTAAGAAACATATATGCAAAGCATCCAAACAGCACAATTCGCCAATTTATTGTTCTTCAAGTTTAAGTGAACAACGAGCCCCATTGTTAATCCTTTAAAGGAAATTATTTGTAACTTTCGACAAGTAGAACAATGAATGGAACAGGTAGACGGTTGAAATCTTTGTATATATTGCTTCTATATAGTCTAAGAAACATATATGCAAAGCATCCAAACAGTACAATTCGCCAATTTTTTGTTCTTCAAGTTTAAGTGAACAATGAGCCCAAATGGTTAATCCGTTATCGGAAATTATTTGTAACTTTCGACAAGTAGAACAATGAATGGAACTGGTAGACGGTTGAAATCTTTTTATATATTGCTTCTATGTAGTCTAAGAAACATATATGCAAAGTATCCAAACAGTACCATTCGCCAATTTTTTGTTCTTCAAGTTTAAGTAAACTACGATCCCCATTGTTAATCCCTTAACGGAAATTATTTGTAACTTTCGACAAGTAGAACAATGAATGGAACAGGTAGACGGTTGAAATCTTTGTATATATTGCTTCTATGTAGTCTAAGAAACATATATGCAAAGCATCCAAACAGTACAATTCGCCAATTTTTTGTTCTTCAAGTTTAAGTGAACAATCAGCCCCAATGGTTAATCCTTTATCGGAAATTATTTGTAAATTTCGACAAGTAGAACAATGAATGGAACAGGTAGCCGGTTGAAATCAATGTATATATTGCTTCTATATAGTATAAGAAACATATATGCAAAGCATCCAAACAGTACCATTCGCCAATTTTTTGTTCTTCAAGTTTAAGTGAACTACGAGCCCCATTGTTAATACTTTAACGGAAATTATTTGTAACTTGCGACAAGTAGAACAATGAATGCAACAGGTAGACGGTTGAAATCAATGTATATATTGCTTCTTTATAGTCTAAGAAACATATATGCAAAGCATCCAAACAGTACCATACGCCACTTTTTTGTTCTTCAAGTTTAAGTGAAGAACGAGCCCCATTGTTAATCCTTTAAAGGAAATTATTTGTAAATTTCGACAAGTAGAACAATGATTGGAACACGTAGACGGTTGAAATCTTTGTATATATTGCTTCCATATAGTCTAAGAAACATGTACGCAAAGCATCCAAACAGTACAATTCGCCAATTTTTTGTTCTTCAAGTTTAAGTGAACTACGATCCCCATTCTTAATCCCTTAACGGAAATTATTTGTAACTTTCGACAAGTAGAACAATGAATGGAACAGGTAGATGGTTGAAATCTTTGTATATATTGCTTCTATATAGTCTAAAAAACATATATGCAAAGCATCCAAACAGTACCATTCGCCAATTTTTTGTTCTTCAAGTTTAAGTGAACTGCGAGCTCCATTGTTAAGCCTTTAAAGGAAATTATTTGTAACTTTCGACAAGTAGAACAATGAATGGAACAGGTAGACTGTTGAAATCATTGTATATATTGCTTCTATATAGTATAAGAAACATATATGCAAAGCATCCAAACAGTACCATTCGCCAATTTTTTGTTCTTCAAGTTTAAGTGAACTACGAGCCCCATTGATAATCCTTTAAAGGAAATTATTTGTAAATTTCGACAAGTAGAACAATGAATGGAACAGGTAGACTGTTGAAATCTTTGTATATATTGCTTCTATATAGTCTAAGAAACATATATGCAAAGCATCCAAACAGTACAATTCGACAATTTTTTGTTCTTCAAGTTTAGTGAACAATGAGCCCCAATGGTTAATCCTTTATCGGAAATTATTTGTAAATTTCGACAAGTAGAACAATGAATGGAACAGGTAGACGGTTGAAATCATTGTATATATTGCTTCTATATAGTCTAAGAAACATATATGCAAAGCATCCAACAGTACAATTCGCAAATTTTTTGTTCTTCAAGTTTAAGTGAACAATGAGCCCCATTGTTAATCCATTATCGGAAATTATTTGTAATTTTCGACATGTAGAACAGTGAATGGAACAGGTAGACGGTTGAAATCTTTGTATATATTGCTTCTATATAGTCTAAGAAACATATATGCAAAGCATCCAAACAGTACCATTCGCCAATTTTTTGTTCTTCATGTTTAAGTGAACTACGAGCCCCATTGTTAATCCTTTAAAGGAAATTATTTGTAAATTTCGGCAAGTAGAACAATGAATGGAATAGGTAGACGTTTGAAATCATTGTATATATTGCTTCTATATAGTCTAAGAAACATATATGCAAATCATCCAAACAGTACAATTCGCAAATTTCTTGTTCTTCATGTTTAAGTGAACTACGAGCCCCATTGTTAATCCTTTAAAGGAAATTATTTGTAAATTTCGGCAAGTAGAACAATGAATGGAATAGGTAGACGGTTGAAATCATTGTATATATTGCTTCTATATAGTCTAAGAAACATATATGCAAATCATCCAAACAGTACAATTCGCCAATTTCTTGTTCTTCAAGTTTAAGTAAACTACGATCCCCATTGTTAATCCCTTAACGGAAATTATTTGTAACTTGCGACAAGTAGAACAATGAATGGAACAGGTAGACGGTTGAAATCAATGTATATATTGCTTCTTTATAGTCTAAGAAACATATATGCAAAGCATCCAAACAGTACCATACGCCACTTTTTTGTTCTTCAAGTTTAAGTGAACAACGAGCCCCATTGTTAATCCTTTAAAGGAAATTATTTGTAAATTTCGACAAGTAGAACAATGATTGGAACACGTAGACGGTTGAAATCTTTGTATATGTTGCTTCCATATAGTCTAACAAACATGTACGCAAAGCATCCAAACAGTACAATTCGCCAATTTTTTGTTCTTCAATTTTAAGTGAACTACGATCCCCATTGTTAATCCCTTAACGGAAATTATTTGTAACTTTCGACAAGTAGAACAGTGAATGGAACAGGTAGACGGTTGAAATCTTTGTATATATTGCTTCTATATAGTATAAGAAACATATATGCAAAGCATCCAAACAGTACAATTCGCCAATTTTTTGTTCTTCAAGTTTAAGTGAACAATGAGCCCCAATGGTTAATCCGTTATCGGAAATTATTTGTAACTTTTGACAAGTAGAACAATGAATGGAACAGGTAGATTGTTGAAATCTTTGTATATATTGCTTCTATATAGTCTAAGAAACATATATGCAAAGCATCCAAACAGTACAATTCGCCAATTTTTTGTTCTTCAAGTTTAAGTGAACAATGAGCCCCAATGGTTAATCCTTTATCGGAAATTATTTGTAAATTTCGACAAGTAGAACAATGAATGGAACAGGTAGCCGGTTGAAATCTTTGTATATATTGCTTCTATGTAGTCTAAGAAACATATATGCAAAGCATCCAAACAGTACAATTCGCCAATTTTTTGTTCTTCAAGTTTAAGTGAACAATGATCCCCAATGGTTAATCCTTTATCGGAAATTATTTGTTAATTTCGACAAGTAGAACAATGAATGGAACAGGTAGCCAGTTGAAATCTTTGTATATATTGCTTCTATGTAGTCTAAGAAACATATATGCAAAGCATCCAAACAGTACAATTCGCCAATTTTTTGTTCTTCAAGTTTAAGTGAACAATGAGCCCAAATGGTTAATCCGTTATCGGAAATTATTTGTAACTTTCGACAATTAGAACAATGAATGGAAAAGGTAGACGGTTGAAATCTTTGTATATATTGCTTCTATATAGTCTAAGAAACATATATGCAAAGCATCTCAACAGTACCATTCGCCAATTTTTTGTTCTTCAAGTTTAAGTGAACAATGTGCCCCAATGGTTAATCCTTTATCGGAAATTATTTGTAATTTTCGACAAGTAGAACAATGAATGGAACAGTTAGACGGTTGAAATATTTGTATATATTGCTTCTATATAGTCTAAGAAACATATATGCATGCATCCAAACAGCACAATTCGCCAATTTTTTGTTCTTCAAGTTTAAGTGAACAATGAGCCCCAATAGTTAATCCGTTATCGGAAATTATTTGTAATTTTCGACAAGTAGAACAATGAATGGAACAGTTAGACGGTTGAAATATTTGTATATATTGCTTCTATATAGTCTACGAAACATATATGCAAAGCATCCAAACAGTACAATTCGCCAATTTTTTGTACTTCAAGTTTAAGTGAACTACGAGCCACATTGTTAATCCTTTAACGGAAATTAATTGTAACTTTCGACAAGTAGAACAATGAATGGAACAGGTAGACGGTTGAAATCTTTGTATATATTGCTTCTATATAGTATAAGAAACATATATGCAAAGCATCCAAACAGTACAATTCGCCAATTTATTGTTCTTCAAGTTTAAGTGAACAACGAGCCCCATTGTTAATCCTTTAAAGGAAATTATTTGTAACTTTCGACAAGTAGAACAATGAATGGAACAGGTAGACGGTTGAAATCTTTGTATATATTGCTTCTATATAGTCTAAGAAACATATATGCAAAGCATCCAAACAGTACAATTCGCCAATTTTTTGTTCTTCAAGTTTAAGTGAACAATGAGCCCAAATGGTTAATCCGTTATCGGAAATTATTTGTAACTTTCGACAAGTAGAACAATGAATGGAACTGGTAGACGGTTGAAATCTTTTTATATATTGCTTCTATATAGTCTAAGAAACATATATGCAAAGCATCCAAACAGTACCATTCGCCAATTTTTTGTTCTTCAAGTTTAAGTAAACTACGATCCCCATTGTTAATCCCTTAACGGAAATTATTTGTAACTTTCGACAAGTAGAACAATGAATGGAACAGGTAGACGGTTGAAATCTTTGTATATATTGCTTCTATGTAGTCTAAGAAACATATATGCAAAGCATCCAAACAGTACAATTCGCCAATTTTTTGTTCTTCAAGTTTAAGTGAACAATCAGCCCCAATGGTTAATCCTTTATCGGAAATTATTTGTAAATTTCGACAAGTAGAACAATGAATGGAACAGGTAGCCGGTTGAAATCAATGTATATATTGCTTCTATAT
This sequence comes from Cerceris ruficornis, assembly GCA_963989415.1. Classification (NCBI taxonomy): domain Eukaryota; kingdom Metazoa; phylum Arthropoda; class Insecta; order Hymenoptera; family Crabronidae; genus Cerceris; species Cerceris ruficornis. Next base: position 24,160 of record CAXDIW010000018.1, on the reverse strand, counting down.
AGTATAAGAAACATATATGCAAAGCATCCAAACAGTATCATTCGCCAATTTTTTGTTCTTCAAGTTTAAGTGAACTACGAGCCCCATTGTTAATACTTTAACGGAAATTATTTGTAACTTGCGACAAGTAGAACAATGAATGCAACAGGTAGACGGTTGAAATCAATGTATATATTGCTTCTTTATAGTCTAAGAAACATATATGCAAAGCATCCAAACAGTACCATACGCCACTTTTTTGTTCTTCAAGTTTAAGTGAAGAACGAGCCCCATTGTTAATCCTTTAAAGGAAATTATTTGTAAATTTCGACAAGTAGAACAATGAATGGAACAGTTAGACGGTTGAAATATTTGTATATATTGCTTCTATATAGTCTACGAAACATATATGCAAAGCATCCAAACAGTACAATTCGCCAATTTTTTGTACTTCAAGTTTAAGTGAACTACGAGCCACATTGTTAATCCTTTAACGGAAATTAATTGTAACTTTCGACAAGTAGAACAATGAATGGAACAGGTAGACGGTTGAAATCTTTGTACATATTGCTTCTATATAGTCTAAGAAACATATATGCAAAGCATCCAAACAGCACAATTCGCCAATTTATTGTTCTTCAAGTTTAAGTGAACAACGAGCCCCATTGTTAATCCTTTAAAGGAAATTATTTGTAACTTTCGACAAGTAGAACAATGAATGGAACAGGTAGACGGTTGAAATCTTTGTATATATTGCTTCTATATAGTCTAAGAAACATATATGCAAAGCATCCAAACAGTACAATTCGCCAATTTTTTGTTCTTCAAGTTTAAGTGAACAATGAGCCCAAATGGTTAATCCGTTATCGGAAATTATTTGTAACTTTCGACAAGTAGAACAATGAATGGAACTGGTAGACGGTTGAAATCTTTTTATATATTGCTTCTATGTAGTCTAAGAAACATATATGCAAAGTATCCAAACAGTACCATTCGCCAATTTTTTGTTCTTCAAGTTTAAGTAAACTACGATCCCCATTGTTAATCCCTTAACGGAAATTATTTGTAACTTTCGACAAGTAGAACAATGAATGGAACAGGTAGACGGTTGAAATCTTTGTATATATTGCTTCTATGTAGTCTAAGAAACATATATGCAAAGCATCCAAACAGTACAATTCGCCAATTTTTTGTTCTTCAAGTTTAAGTGAACAATCAGCCCCAATGGTTAATCCTTTATCGGAAATTATTTGTAAATTTCGACAAGTAGAACAATGAATGGAACAGGTAGCCGGTTGAAATCAATGTATATATTGCTTCTATATAGTATAAGAAACATATATGCAAAGCATCCAAACAGTACCATTCGCCAATTTTTTGTTCTTCAAGTTTAAGTGAACTACGAGCCCCATTGTTAATACTTTAACGGAAATTATTTGTAACTTGCGACAAGTAGAACAATGAATGCAACAGGTAGACGGTTGAAATCAATGCATATATTGCTTCTTTATAGTCTAAGAAACATATATGCAAAGCATCCAAACAGTACCATACGCCACTTTTTTGTTCTTCAAGTTTAAGTGAAGAACGAGCCCCATTGTTAATCCTTTAAAGGAAATTATTTGTAAATTTCGACAAGTAGAACAATGATTGGAACACGTAGACGGTTGAAATCTTTGTATATATTGCTTCCATATAGTCTAAGAAACATGTACGCAAAGAATCCAAACAGTACAATTCGCCAATTTTTTGTTCTTCAAGTTTAAGTGAACTACGATCCCCATTCTTAATCCCTTAACGGAAATTATTTGTAACTTTCGACAAGTAGAACAATGAATGGAACAGGTAGATGGTTGAAATCTTTGTATATATTGCTTCTATATAGTCTAAGAAACATATATGCAAAGCATCCAAACAGTACCATTCGCCAATTTTTTGTTCTTCAAGTTTAAGTGAACTGCGAGCTCCATTGTTAAGCCTTTAAAGGAAATTATTTGTAACTTTCGACAAGTAGAACAATGAATGGAACAGGTAGACTGTTGAAATCATTGTATATATTGCTTCTATATAGTATAAGAAACATATATGCAAAGCATCCAAACAGTACCATTCGCCAATTTTTTGTTCTTCAAGTTTAAGTGAACTACGAGCCCCATTGATAATCCTTTAAAGGAAATTATTTGTAAATTTCGACAAGTAGAACAATGAATGGAACAGGTAGACTGTTGAAATCTTTGTATATATTGCTTCTATATAGTCTAAGAAACATATATGCAAAGCATCCAAACAGTACAATTCGACAATTTTTTGTTCTTCAAGTTTAGTGAACAATGAGCCCCAATGGTTAATCCTTTATCGGAAATTATTTGTAAATTTCGACAAGTAGAACAATGAATGGAACAGGTAGACGGTTGAAATCATTGTATATATTGCTTCTATATAGTCTAAGAAACATATATGCAAAGCATCCAAACAGTACAATTCGACAATTTTTTGCTCTTCAAGTTTAAGTGAACTACGAGCCCCATTGTTAATCCTTTAAAGGAAATTATTTGTAAATTTCGGCAAGTAGAACAATGAATGGAATAGGTAGACGGTTGAAATCATTGTATATATTGCTTCTAAATAGTCTAAGAAACATATATGCAAAGCATCCAAACAGTACAATTCGCCAATTTTTTGTTCTTCAAGTTTAAGTAAACTACGATCCCCATTGTTAATCCCTTAACGGAAATTATTTGTAACTTTCGACAACTAGAACAATGAATGGAACAGGTAGACGGTTGAAATCATTGTATATATTGCTTCTATATAGTATAAGAAACATATATGCAAAGCATCCAAACAGTACAATTCGCCAATTTTTTGTTCTTCAAGTTTAAGTGAACAATGAGCCCCAATGGTTAATCCGTTATCGGAAATTATTTGTAACTTTTGACAAGTAGAACAATGAATGGAAAAGGTAGACGGTTGAAATCTTTGTATATATTGCTTCTATATAGTCTAAGAAACATATATGAAAAGCATCCAAACAGTACTATGCGCCAATTTTTTGTTCTTCAAGTTTAAGTGAACAATGAGCCCCAATGGTTAATCCGTTATCGGAAATTATTTGTAACTTTCGACAAGTAGAACAATGAATGGAACAGGTAGACGGTTGAAATCTTTGTATATATTGCTTCTATATAGTATAAGAAACATGTATGCAAAGCATCCAAACAGTACCATTCGCCAATTTTTTGTTCTTCAAGTTTAAGTGAACTACGAGCCCCATTGTTAATCCTTTAAAGGAAATTATTTGTAAATTTCGACAAGTAGAACAGTGAATCGATCAGGTAGACGGTGGAAATCTTTGTATATATTGCTTCTATATAGTCTAAGAAACATATATGCAAATCATCCAAACAGTACAATTCGCCAATTATTTGATCTTCAAGTTTAAGTGAACTACGAGCCCCATTGTTAATACTTTAACGGAAATTATTTGTAACTTGCGACAAGTAGAACAATGAATGGAATAGGTAGACGGTTGAAATCATTGTATATATTGCTTCTATATAGTCTAAGAAACATATATGCAAATCATCCAAACAGTACAATTCGCCAATTTCTTGTTCTTCAAGTTTAAGTAAACTACGATCCCCATTGTTAATCCCTTAACGGAAATTATTTGTAACTTGCGACAAGTAGAACAATGAATGGAACAGGTAGACAGTTGAAATCAATGTATATATTGCTTCTTTATAGTCTAAGAAACATATATGCAAAGCATCCAAACAGTACCATACGCCACTTTTTTGTTCTTCAAGTTTAAGTGAACTACGAGCCCCATTGTTAATCCTTTAAAGGAAATTATTTGTAAATTTCGACAAGTAGAACAGTGAATCGATCAGGTAGACGGTGGAAATCTTTGTATATATTGCTTCTAAATAGTCTAAGAAACATATATGCAAAGCATCCAAACAGTACAATTCGCCAATTTTTTGTTCTTCAAGTTTAAGTAAACTACGATCCCCATTGTTAATCCCTTAACGGAAATTATTTGTAACTTTCGACAACTAGAACAATGAATGGAACAGGTAGACGGTTGAAATCATTGTATATATTGCTTCTATATAGTATAAGAAACATATATGCAAATCATCCAAACAGTACAATTCGCCAATTTCTTGTTCTTCAAGTTTAAGTAAACTACGATCCCCATTGTTAATCCCTTAACGGAAATTATTTGTAACTTGCGACAAGTAGAACAATGATTGGAACACGTAGACGGTTGAAATCTTTGTATATGTTGCTTCCATATAGTCTAACAAACATGTACGCAAAGCATCCAAACAGTACAATTCGCCAATTTTTTGTTCTTCAATTTTAAGTGAACTACGATCCCCATTGTTAATCCCTTAACGGAAATTATTTGTAACTTTCGACAAGTAGAACAGTGAATGGAACAGGTAGACGGTTGAAATCTTTGTATATATTGCTTCTATATAGTATAAGAAACATATATGCAAAGCATCCAAACAGTACAATTCGCCAATTTTTTGTTCTTCAAGTTTAAGTGAACAATGAGCCCCAATGGTTAATCCGTTATCGGATATTATTTGTAACTTTCGACAAGTAGAACAATGAATGGAACAGGTAGATGGTTGAAATCTTTGTATATATTGCTTCTATATAGTCTAAGAAACATATATGCAAATCATCCAAACAGTACAATTCGCCAATTATTTGATCTTCAAGTTTAAGTGAACTACGAGCCCCATTGTTAATACTTTAACGGAAATTATTTGTAACTTGCGACAAGTAGCACAATGAATGGAACAGGTAGACGGTTGAAATCTTTGTATATATTGCTTCTATATAGTCTAAGAAACATATATGCAAAGCATCCAAACAGTACAATTCGCCAATTTTTTGTTCTTCAAGTTTAAGTGAACAATGAGCCCCAATGGTTAATCCGTTATCGGAAATTATTTGTAACTTTGGCAAGTAGAACAATGAATGGAAAAGGTAGACGGTTGAAATCTTTGTATATATTGCTTCTATATAGTCTAAGAAACATATATGCAAAGCATCCAAACAGTACTATGCGCCAATTTTTTGTTCTTCAAGTTTAAGTGAACAATGAGCACCAATGGTTAATCCTTTATCGGAAATTATTTGTAATTTTCGACAAGTAGAACAATGAATGGAACAGTTAGACGGTTGAAATATTTGTATATATTGCTTCTATATAGTCTACGAAACATATATGCAAAGCATCCAAACAGTACAATTCGCCAATTTTTTGTTCTTTAAGTTTAAGTGAACTACGATCCCCATTGTTAATCCCTTAACGGAAATTATTTGTATCTTTCGACAAGTAGAACAGTGAATGGAACAGGTAGACGATTGAAATCTTTGTATATATTGCTTCTATATAGTATAAGAAACATATATGCAAAGCATCCAAACAGTACAATTCGCCAATTTTTTGTTCTTCAAGTTTAAGTGAACAATGAGCCCCAATGGTTAATCCGTTATCGGAAATTATTTGTAACTTTTGACAAGTAGAACAATGAATGGGACAGGTAGATGGTTGAAATCTTTGTATATATTGCTTCTATGTAGTCTAAGAAACATATATGCAAAGCATCCAAACAGTACAATTCGCCAATTTTTTGTTCTTCAAGTTTAAGTGAACAATGAGCCCAAATGGTTAATCCGTTATCGGAAATTATTTGTAACTTTCGACAAGTAGAACAATGAATGGAAAAGGTAGACGGTTGAAATCTTTGTATATATTGCTTCTATATAGTCTAAGAAACATATATGCAAAGCATCCAAACAGTACCATTCGCCAATTTTTTGTTCTTCAAGTTTAAGTGAACAATGTGCCCCAATGGTTAATCCTTTATCGGAAATTATTTGTAATTTTCGACAAGTAGAACAATGAATGGAACAGTTAGACGGTTGAAATATTTGTATATATTGCTTCTATATAGTCTAAGAAACATATATGCATGCATCCAAACAGTACCATTCGCCAATTTTTTGTTCTTCATGTTTAAGTGAACAATGAGCCCCAATGGTTAATCCGTTATCGGAAATTATTTGTAATTTTCGACAAGTAGAACAATGAATGGAACAGTTAGACGGTTGAAATATTTGTTCCATATTGCTTCTATATAGTCTACGAAACATATATGCAAAGCATCCAAACAGTACAATTCGCAAATTTTTTGTTCTTCAAGTTTAAGTGAACAATGAGCCCCATTGTTAATCCATTATCGGAAATTATTTGTAATTTTCGACAAGTAGAACAGTGAATGGAACAGGTAGACGGTTGAAATCTTTGTATATATTGCTTCTATATAGTCTAAGAAACATATATGCAAAGCATCCGAACAGTACCATTCGCCAATTTTTTGTTCTTCATGTTTAAGTGAACTACGAGCCCCATTGTTAATCCTTTAAAGGAAATTATTTGTAAATTTCGGCAAGTAGAACAATGAATGGAATAGGTAGACGTTTGAAATCATTGTATATATTGCTTCTATATAGTCTAAGAAACATATATGCAAATCATCCAAACAGTACAATTCGCAAATTTCTTGTTCTTCATGTTTAAGTGAACTACGAGCCCCATTGTTAATCCTTTAAAGGAAATTATTTGTAAATTTCGGCAAGTAGAACAATGAATGGAATAGGTAGACGGTTGAAATCATTGTATATATTGCTTCTATATAGTCTAAGAAACATATATGCAAATCATCCAAACAGTACAATTCGCCAATTTCTTGTTCTTCAAGTTTAAGTAAACTACGATCCCCATTGTTAATCCCTTAACGGAAATTATTTGTAACTTGCGACAAGTAGAACAATGAATGGAACAGGTAGACGGTTGAAATCAATGTATATATTGCTTCTTTATAGTCTAAGAAACATATATGCAAAGCATCCAAACAGTACCATACGCCACTTTTTTGTTCTTCAAGTTTAAGTGAACAACGAGCCCCATTGTTAATCCTTTAAAGGAAATTATTTGTAAATTTCGACAAGTAGAACAATGATTGGAACACGTAGACGGTTGAAATCTTTGTATATGTTGCTTCCATATAGTCTAACAAACATGTACGCAAAGCATCCAAACAGTACAATTCGCCAATTTTTTGTTCTTAAATTTTAAGTGAACTACGATCCCCATTGTTAATCCCTTAACGGAAATTATTTGTAACTTTCGACAAGTAGAACAGTGAATGGAACAGGTAGACGGTTGAAATCTTTGTATATATTGCTTCTATATAGTATAAGAAACATATATGCAAAGCATCCAAACAGTACAATTCGCCAATTTTTTGTTCTTCAAGTTTAAGTGAACAATGAGCCCCAATGGTTAATCCGTTATCGGAAATTATTTGTAACTTTTGACAAGTAGAACAATGAATGGAACAGGTAGATTGTTGAAATCTTTGTATATATTGCTTCTATATAGTCTAAGAAACATATATGCAAAGCATCCAAACAGTACAATTCGCCAATTTTTTGTTCTTCAAGTTTAAGTGAACAATGAGCCCCAATGGTTAATCCTTTATCGGAAATTATTTGTAAATTTCGACAAGTAGAACAATGAATGGAACAGGTAGCCGGTTGAAATCTTTGTATATATTGCTTCTATGTAGTCTAAGAAACATATATGCAAAGCATCCAAACAGTACAATTCGCCAATTTTTTGTTCTTCAAGTTTAAGTGAACAATGAGCCCCAATGGTTAATCCTTTATCGGAAATTATTTGTTAATTTCGACAAGTAGAACAATGAATGGAACAGGTAGCCGGTTGAAATCTTTGTATATATTGCTTCTATGTAGTCTAAGAAACATATATGCAAAGCATCCAAACAGTACAATTCGCCAATTTTTTGTTCTTCAAGTTTAAGTGAACAATGAGCCCAAATGGTTAATCCGTTATCGGAAATTATTTGTAACTTTCGACAATTAGAACAATGAATGGAAAAGGTAGACGGTTGAAATCATTGTATATATTGCTTCTATATAGTCTAAGAAACATATATGCAATGCATCTCAACAGTACCATTCGCCAATTTTTTGTTCTTCAAGTTTAAGTGAACAATGTGCCCCAATGGTTAATCCTTTATCGGAAATTATTTGTAATTTTCGACAAGTAGAACAATGAATGGAACAGTTAGACGGTTGAAATATTTGTATATATTGCTTCTATATAGTCTAAGAAACATATATGCATGCATCCAAACAGTACCATTCGCCAATTTTTTGTACTTCAAGTTTAAGTGAACTACGAGCCACATTGTTAATCCTTTAACGGAAATTAATTGTAACTTTCGACAAGTAGAACAATGAATGGAACAGGTAGACGGTTGAAATCTTTGTATATATTGCTTCTATATAGTATAAGAAACATATATGCAAAGCATCCAAACAGTACAATTCGCCAATTTATTGTTCTTCAAGTTTAAGTGAACAACGAGCCCCATTGTTAATCCTTTAAAGGAAATTATTTGTAACTTTCGACAAGTAGAACAATGAATGGAACAGGTAGACGGTTGAAATCTTTGTATATATTGCTTCTATATAGTCTAAGAAACATATATGCAAAGCATCCAAACAGTACAATTCGCCAATTTTTTGTTCTTCAAGTTTAAGTGAACAATGAGCCCAAATGGTTAATCCGTTATCGGAAATTATTTGTAACTTTCGACAAGTAGAACAATGAATGGAACTGGTAGACGGTTGAAATCTTTTTATATATTGCTTCTATATAGTCTAAGAAACATATATGCAAAGCATCCAAACAGTACCATTCGCCAATTTTTTGTTCTTCAAGTTTAAGTAAACTACGATCCCCATTGTTAATCCCTTAACGGAAATTATTTGTAACTTTCGACAAGTAGAACAATGAATGGAACAGGTAGACGGTTGAAATCTTTGTATATATTGCTTCTATGTAGTCTAAGAAACATATATGCAAAGCATCCAAACAGTACAATTCGCCAATTTTTTGTTCTTCAAGTTTAAGTGAACAATCAGCCCCAATGGTTAATCCTTTATCGGAAATTATTTGTAAATTTCGACAAGTAGAACAATGAATGGAACAGGTAGCCGGTTGAAATCAATGTATATATTGCTTCTATATAGTATAAGAAACATATATGCAAAGCATCCAAACAGTATCATTCGCCAATTTTTTGTTCTTCAAGTTTAAGTGAACTACGAGCCCCATTGTTAATACTTTAACGGAAATTATTTGTAACTTGCGACAAGTAGAACAATGAATGCAACAGGTAGACGGTTGAAATCAATGTATATATTGCTTCTTTATAGTCTAAGAAACATATATGCAAAGCATCCAAACAGTACCATACGCCACTTTTTTGTTCTTCAAGTTTAAGTGAAGAACGAGCCCCATTGTTAATCCTTTAAAGGAAATTATTTGTAAATTTCGACAAGTAGAACAATGAATGGAACAGTTAGACGGTTGAAATATTTGTATATATTGCTTCTATATAGTCTACGAAACATATATGCAAAGCATCCAAACAGTACAATTCGCCAATTTTTTGTACTTCAAGTTTAAGTGAACTACGAGCCACATTGTTAATCCTTTAACGGAAATTAATTGTAACTTTCGACAAGTAGAACAATGAATGGAACAGGTAGACGGTTGAAATCTTTGTACATATTGCTTCTATATAGTCTAAGAAACATATATGCAAAGCATCCAAACAGCACAATTCGCCAATTTATTGTTCTTCAAGTTTAAGTGAACAACGAGCCCCATTGTTAATCCTTTAAAGGAAATTATTTGTAACTTTCGACAAGTAGAACAATGAATGGAACAGGTAGACGGTTGAAATCTTTGTATATATTGCTTCTATATAGTCTAAGAAACATATATGCAAAGCATCCAAACAGTACAATTCGCCAATTTTTTGTTCTTCAAGTTTAAGTGAACAATGAGCCCAAATGGTTAATCCGTTATCGGAAATTATTTGTAACTTTCGACAAGTAGAACAATGAATGGAACTGGTAGACGGTTGAAATCTTTTTATATATTGCTTCTATGTAGTCTAAGAAACATATATGCAAAGTATCCAAACAGTACCATTCGCCAATTTTTTGTTCTTCAAGTTTAAGTAAACTACGATCCCCATTGTTAATCCCTTAACGGAAATTATTTGTAACTTTCGACAAGTAGAACAATGAATGGAACAGGTAGACGGTTGAAATCTTTGTATATATTGCTTCTATGTAGTCTAAGAAACATATATGCAAAGCATCCAAACAGTACAATTCGCCAATTTTTTGTTCTTCAAGTTTAAGTGAACAATCAGCCCCAATGGTTAATCCTTTATCGGAAATTATTTGTAAATTTCGACAAGTAGAACAATGAATGGAACAGGTAGCCGGTTGAAATCAATGTATATATTGCTTCTATATAGTATAAGAAACATATATGCAAAGCATCCAAACAGTACCATTCGCCAATTTTTTGTTCTTCAAGTTTAAGTGAACTACGAGCCCCATTGTTAATACTTTAACGGAAATTATTTGTAACTTGCGACAAGTAGAACAATGAATGCAACAGGTAGACGGTTGAAATCAATGCATATATTGCTTCTTTATAGTCTAAGAAACATATATGCAAAGCATCCAAACAGTACCATACGCCACTTTTTTGTTCTTCAAGTTTAAGTGAAGAACGAGCCCCATTGTTAATCCTTTAAAGGAAATTATTTGTAAATTTCGACAAGTAGAACAATGATTGGAACACGTAGACGGTTGAAATCTTTGTATATATTGCTTCCATATAGTCTAAGAAACATGTACGCAAAGAATCCAAACAGTACAATTCGCCAATTTTTTGTTCTTCAAGTTTAAGTGAACTACGATCCCCATTCTTAATCCCTTAACGGAAATTATTTGTAACTTTCGACAAGTAGAACAATGAATGGAACAGGTAGATGGTTGAAATCTTTGTATATATTGCTTCTATATAGTCTAAGAAACATATATGCAAAGCATCCAAACAGTACCATTCGCCAATTTTTTGTTCTTCAAGTTTAAGTGAACTGCGAGCTCCATTGTTAAGCCTTTAAAGGAAATTATTTGTAACTTTCGACAAGTAGAACAATGAATGGAACAGGTAGACTGTTGAAATCATTGTATATATTGCTTCTATATAGTATAAGAAACATATATGCAAAGCATCCAAACAGTACCATTCGCCAATTTTTTGTTCTTCAAGTTTAAGTGAACTACGAGCCCCATTGATAATCCTTTAAAGGAAATTATTTGTAAATTTCGACAAGTAGAACAATGAATGGAACAGGTAGACTGTTGAAATCTTTGTATATATTGCTTCTATATAGTCTAAGAAACATATATGCAAAGCATCCAAACAGTACAATTCGACAATTTTTTGTTCTTCAAGTTTAGTGAACAATGAGCCCCAATGGTTAATCCTTTATCGGAAATTATTTGTAAATTTCGACAAGTAGAACAATGAATGGAACAGGTAGACGGTTGAAATCATTGTATATATTGCTTCTATATAGTCTAAGAAACATATATGCAAAGCATCCAAACAGTACAATTCGACAATTTTTTGCTCTTCAAGTTTAAGTGAACTACGAGCCCCATTGTTAATCCTTTAAAGGAAATTATTTGTAAATTTCGGCAAGTAGAACAATGAATGGAATAGGTAGACGGTTGAAATCATTGTATATATTGCTTCTAAATAGTCTAAGAAACATATATGCAAAGCATCCAAACAGTACAATTCGCCAATTTTTTGTTCTTCAAGTTTAAGTAAACTACGATCCCCATTGTTAATCCCTTAACGGAAATTATTTGTAACTTTCGACAACTAGAACAATGAATGGAACAGGTAGACGGTTGAAATCATTGTATATATTGCTTCTATATAGTATAAGAAACATATATGCAAAGCATCCAAACAGTACAATTCGCCAATTTTTTGTTCTTCAAGTTTAAGTGAACAATGAGCCCCAATGGTTAATCCGTTATCGGAAATTATTTGTAACTTTTGACAAGTAGAACAATGAATGGAAAAGGTAGACGGTTGAAATCTTTGTATATATTGCTTCTATATAGTCTAAGAAACATATATGAAAAGCATCCAAACAGTACTATGCGCCAATTTTTTGTTCTTCAAGTTTAAGTGAACAATGAGCCCCAATGGTTAATCCGTTATCGGAAATTATTTGTAACTTTCGACAAGTAGAACAATGAATGGAACAGGTAGACGGTTGAAATCTTTGTATATATTGCTTCTATATAGTATAAGAAACATGTATGCAAAGCATCCAAACAGTACCATTCGCCAATTTTTTGTTCTTCAAGTTTAAGTGAACTACGAGCCCCATTGTTAATCCTTTAAAGGAAATTATTTGTAAATTTCGACAAGTAGAACAGTGAATCGATCAGGTAGACGGTGGAAATCTTTGTATATATTGCTTCTATATAGTCTAAGAAACATATATGCAAATCATCCAAACAGTACAATTCGCCAATTATTTGATCTTCAAGTTTAAGTGAACTACGAGCCCCATTGTTAATACTTTAACGGAAATTATTTGTAACTTGCGACAAGTAGAACAATGAATGGAATAGGTAGACGGTTGAAATCATTGTATATATTGCTTCTATATAGTCTAAGAAACATATATGCAAATCATCCAAACAGTACAATTCGCCAATTTCTTGTTCTTCAAGTTTAAGTAAACTACGATCCCCATTGTTAATCCCTTAACGGAAATTATTTGTAACTTGCGACAAGTAGAACAATGAATGGAACAGGTAGACAGTTGAAATCAATGTATATATTGCTTCTTTATAGTCTAAGAAACATATATGCAAAGCATCCAAACAGTACCATACGCCACTTTTTTGTTCTTCAAGTTTAAGTGAACTACGAGCCCCATTGTTAATCCTTTAAAGGAAATTATTTGTAAATTTCGACAAGTAGAACAGTGAATCGATCAGGTAGACGGTGGAAATCTTTGTATATATTGCTTCTAAATAGTCTAAGAAACATATATGCAAAGCATCCAAACAGTACAATTCGCCAATTTTTTGTTCTTCAAGTTTAAGTAAACTACGATCCCCATTGTTAATCCCTTAACGGAAATTATTTGTAACTTTCGACAACTAGAACAATGAATGGAACAGGTAGACGGTTGAAATCATTGTATATATTGCTTCTATATAGTATAAGAAACATATATGCAAATCATCCAAACAGTACAATTCGCCAATTTCTTGTTCTTCAAGTTTAAGTAAACTACGATCCCCATTGTTAATCCCTTAACGGAAATTATTTGTAACTTGCGACAAGTAGAACAATGATTGGAACACGTAGACGGTTGAAATCTTTGTATATGTTGCTTCCATATAGTCTAACAAACATGTACGCAAAGCATCCAAACAGTACAATTCGCCAATTTTTTGTTCTTCAATTTTAAGTGAACTACGATCCCCATTGTTAATCCCTTAACGGAAATTATTTGTAACTTTCGACAAGTAGAACAGTGAATGGAACAGGTAGACGGTTGAAATCTTTGTATATATTGCTTCTATATAGTATAAGAAACATATATGCAAAGCATCCAAACAGTACAATTCGCCAATTTTTTGTTCTTCAAGTTTAAGTGAACAATGAGCCCCAATGGTTAATCCGTTATCGGATATTATTTGTAACTTTCGACAAGTAGAACAATGAATGGAACAGGTAGATGGTTGAAATCTTTGTATATATTGCTTCTATATAGTCTAAGAAACATATATGCAAATCATCCAAACAGTACAATTCGCCAATTATTTGATCTTCAAGTTTAAGTGAACTACGAGCCCCATTGTTAATACTTTAACGGAAATTATTTGTAACTTGCGACAAGTAGCACAATGAATGGAACAGGTAGACGGTTGAAATCTTTGTATATATTGCTTCTATATAGTCTAAGAAACATATATGCAAAGCATCCAAACAGTACAATTCGCCAATTTTTTGTTCTTCAAGTTTAAGTGAACAATGAGCCCCAATGGTTAATCCGTTATCGGAAATTATTTGTAACTTTGGCAAGTAGAACAATGAATGGAAAAGGTAGACGGTTGAAATCTTTGTATATATTGCTTCTATATAGTCTAAGAAACATATATGCAAAGCATCCAAACAGTACTATGCGCCAATTTTTTGTTCTTCAAGTTTAAGTGAACAATGAGCACCAATGGTTAATCCTTTATCGGAAATTATTTGTAATTTTCGACAAGTAGAACAATGAATGGAACAGTTAGACGGTTGAAATATTTGTATATATTGCTTCTATATAGTCTACGAAACATATATGCAAAGCATCCAAACAGTACAATTCGCCAATTTTTTGTTCTTTAAGTTTAAGTGAACTACGATCCCCATTGTTAATCCCTTAACGGAAATTATTTGTATCTTTCGACAAGTAGAACAGTGAATGGAACAGGTAGACGATTGAAATCTTTGTATATATTGCTTCTATATAGTATAAGAAACATATATGCAAAGCATCCAAACAGTACAATTCGCCAATTTTTTGTTCTTCAAGTTTAAGTGAACAATGAGCCCCAATGGTTAATCCGTTATCGGAAATTATTTGTAACTTTTGACAAGTAGAACAATGAATGGGACAGGTAGATGGTTGAAATCTTTGTATATATTGCTTCTATGTAGTCTAAGAAACATATATGCAAAGCATCCAAACAGTACAATTCGCCAATTTTTTGTTCTTCAAGTTTAAGTGAACAATGAGCCCAAATGGTTAATCCGTTATCGGAAATTATTTGTAACTTTCGACAAGTAGAACAATGAATGGAAAAGGTAGACGGTTGAAATCTTTGTATATATTGCTTCTATATAGTCTAAGAAACATATATGCAAAGCATCCAAACAGTACCATTCGCCAATTTTTTGTTCTTCAAGTTTAAGTGAACAATGTGCCCCAATGGTTAATCCTTTATCGGAAATTATTTGTAATTTTCGACAAGTAGAACAATGAATGGAACAGTTAGACGGTTGAAATATTTGTATATATTGCTTCTATATAGTCTAAGAAACATATATGCATGCATCCAAACAGTACCATTCGCCAATTTTTTGTTCTTCATGTTTAAGTGAACAATGAGCCCCAATGGTTAATCCGTTATCGGAAATTATTTGTAATTTTCGACAAGTAGAACAATGAATGGAACAGTTAGACGGTTGAAATATTTGTTCCATATTGCTTCTATATAGTCTACGAAACATATATGCAAAGCATCCAAACAGTACAATTCGCAAATTTTTTGTTCTTCAAGTTTAAGTGAACAATGAGCCCCATTGTTAATCCATTATCGGAAATTATTTGTAATTTTCGACAAGTAGAACAGTGAATGGAACAGGTAGACGGTTGAAATCTTTGTATATATTGCTTCTATATAGTCTAAGAAACATATATGCAAAGCATCCGAACAGTACCATTCGCCAATTTTTTGTTCTTCATGTTTAAGTGAACTACGAGCCCCATTGTTAATCCTTTAAAGGAAATTATTTGTAAATTTCGGCAAGTAGAACAATGAATGGAATAGGTAGACGTTTGAAATCATTGTATATATTGCTTCTATATAGTCTAAGAAACATATATGCAAATCATCCAAACAGTACAATTCGCAAATTTCTTGTTCTTCATGTTTAAGTGAACTACGAGCCCCATTGTTAATCCTTTAAAGGAAATTATTTGTAAATTTCGGCAAGTAGAACAATGAATGGAATAGGTAGACGGTTGAAATCATTGTATATATTGCTTCTATATAGTCTAAGAAACATATATGCAAATCATCCAAACAGTACAATTCGCCAATTTCTTGTTCTTCAAGTTTAAGTAAACTACGATCCCCATTGTTAATCCCTTAACGGAAATTATTTGTAACTTGCGACAAGTAGAACAATGAATGGAACAGGTAGACGGTTGAAATCAATGTATATATTGCTTCTTTATAGTCTAAGAAACATATATGCAAAGCATCCAAACAGTACCATACGCCACTTTTTTGTTCTTCAAGTTTAAGTGAACAACGAGCCCCATTGTTAATCCTTTAAAGGAAATTATTTGTAAATTTCGACAAGTAGAACAATGATTGGAACACGTAGACGGTTGAAATCTTTGTATATGTTGCTTCCATATAGTCTAACAAACATGTACGCAAAGCATCCAAACAGTACAATTCGCCAATTTTTTGTTCTTAAATTTTAAGTGAACTACGATCCCCATTGTTAATCCCTTAACGGAAATTATTTGTAACTTTCGACAAGTAGAACAGTGAATGGAACAGGTAGACGGTTGAAATCTTTGTATATATTGCTTCTATATAGTATAAGAAACATATATGCAAAGCATCCAAACAGTACAATTCGCCAATTTTTTGTTCTTCAAGTTTAAGTGAACAATGAGCCCCAATGGTTAATCCGTTATCGGAAATTATTTGTAACTTTTGACAAGTAGAACAATGAATGGAACAGGTAGATTGTTGAAATCTTTGTATATATTGCTTCTATATAGTCTAAGAAACATATATGCAAAGCATCCAAACAGTACAATTCGCCAATTTTTTGTTCTTCAAGTTTAAGTGAACAATGAGCCCCAATGGTTAATCCTTTATCGGAAATTATTTGTAAATTTCGACAAGTAGAACAATGAATGGAACAGGTAGCCGGTTGAAATCTTTGTATATATTGCTTCTATGTAGTCTAAGAAACATATATGCAAAGCATCCAAACAGTACAATTCGCCAATTTTTTGTTCTTCAAGTTTAAGTGAACAATGAGCCCCAATGGTTAATCCTTTATCGGAAATTATTTGTTAATTTCGACAAGTAGAACAATGAATGGAACAGGTAGCCGGTTGAAATCTTTGTATATATTGCTTCTATGTAGTCTAAGAAACATATATGCAAAGCATCCAAACAGTACAATTCGCCAATTTTTTGTTCTTCAAGTTTAAGTGAACAATGAGCCCAAATGGTTAATCCGTTATCGGAAATTATTTGTAACTTTCGACAATTAGAACAATGAATGGAAAAGGTAGACGGTTGAAATCATTGTATATATTGCTTCTATATAGTCTAAGAAACATATATGCAATGCATCTCAACAGTACCATTCGCCAATTTTTTGTTCTTCAAGTTTAAGTGAACAATGTGCCCCAATGGTTAATCCTTTATCGGAAATTATTTGTAATTTTCGACAAGTAGAACAATGAATGGAACAGTTAGACGGTTGAAATATTTGTATATATTGCTTCTATATAGTCTAAGAAACATATATGCATGCATCCAAACAGTACCATTCGCCAATTTTTTGTTCTTCAAGTTTAAGTGAACAATGTGCCCCAATGGTTAATCCTTTATCGGAAATTATTTGTAATTTTCGACAAGTAGAACAATGAATGGAACAGTTAGACGGTTGAAATATTTGTATATATTGCTTCTATATAGTCTACGAAACATATATGCAAAGCATCCAAACAGTACAATTCGCCAATTTTTTGTTCTTCAAGTTTAAGTGAACAATGAGCCCCAATAGTTAATCCGTTATCGGAAATTATTTGTAATTTTCGACAAGTAGAACATTGAATGGAACAGTTAGACGGTTGAAATATTTGTATATATTGCTTCTATATAGTCTACGAAACATATATGCAAAACATCCAAACAGTACCATTCGCCAATTTTTTGTACTTCAAGTTTAAGTGATCTACGAGCCCCATTGTTAATACTTTAACGGAAATTATTTGTAACTTGCGACAAGTAGAACAATGAATGGAACAGGTAGACGGTTGAAATCTTTGTATATATTGCTTCTATATAGTCTAAGAAACATATATGCAAAGCATCCAAACAGTACAATTCGCCAATTTTTTGTTCTTCAAGTTTAAGTGAACAATGAGCCCCAATGGTTAATCCTTTATCGGAAATTATTTGTAATTTTCGACAAGTAGAACAATGAATGGAACAGTTAGACGGTTGAAATATTTGTATATATTGCTTCTATATAGTCTAAGAAACATATATGCATGCATCCAAACAGTACCATTCGCCAATTTTTTGTTCTTCATGTTTAAGTGAACAATGAGCCCCAATGGTTAATCCGTTATCGGAAATTATTTGTAATTTTCGACAAGTAGAACAATGAATGGAACAGTTAGACGGTTGAAATATTTGTTCCATATTGCTTCTATATAGTCTACGAAACATATATGCAAAGCATCCAAACAGTACAATTCGCAAATTTTTTGTTCTTCAAGTTTAAGTGAACAATGAGCCCCATTGTTAATCCATTATCGGAAATTATTTGTAATTTTCGACAAGTAGAACAGTGAATGGAACAGGTAGACGGTTGAAATCTTTGTATATATTGCTTCTATATAGTCTAAGAAACATATATGCAAAGCATCCAAACAGTACCATTCGCCAATTTTTTGTTCTTCATGTTTAAGTGAACTACGAGCCCCATTGTTAATCCTTTAAAGGAAATTATTTGTAAATTTCGGCAAGTAGAACAATGAATGGAATAGGTAGACGTTTGAAATCATTGTATATATTGCTTCTATATAGTCTAAGAAACATATATGCAAATCATCCAAACAGTACAATTCGCAAATTTCTTGTTCTTCATGTTTAAGTGAACTACGAGCCCCATTGTTAATCCTTTAAAGGAAATTATTTGTAAATTTCGGCAAGTAGAACAATGAATGGAATAGGTAGACGGTTGAAATCATTGTATATATTGCTTCTATATAGTCTAAGAAACATATATGCAAATCATCCAAACAGTACAATTCGCCAATTTCTTGTTCTTCAAGTTTAAGTAAACTACGATCCCCATTGTTAATCCCTTAACGGAAATTATTTGTAACTTGCGACAAGTAGAACAATGAATGGAACAGGTAGACGGTTGAAATCAATGTATATATTGCTTCTTTATAGCTTAAGAAACATATATGCAAAGCATCCAAACAGTACCATACGCCACTTTTTTGTTCTTCAAGTTTAAGTGAACAACGAGCCCCATTGTTAATCCTTTAAAGGAAATTATTTGTAAATTTCGACAAGTAGAACAATGATTGGAACACGTAGACGGTTGAAATCTTTGTATATGTTGCTTCCATATAGTCTAACAAACATGTACGCAAAGCATCCAAACAGTACAATCCGCCAATTTTTTGTTCTTCAATTTTAAGTGAACTACGATCCCCATTGTTAATCCCTTAACGGAAATTATTTGTAACTTTCGACAAGTAGAACAGTGAATGGAACAGGTAGACGGTTGAAATCTTTGTATATATTGCTTCTATATAGTATAAGAAACATATATGCAAAGCATCCAAACAGTACAATTCGCCAATTTTTTGTTCTTCAAGTTTAAGTGAACAATGAGCCCCAATGGTTAATCCGTTATCGGAAATTATTTGTAAATTTCGACAAGTAGAACAATGAATGGAACAGGTAGCCGGTTGAAATCTTTGTATATATTGCTTCTATGTAGTCTAAGAAACATATATGCAAAGCATCCAAACAGTACAATTCGCCAATTTTTTGTTCTTCAAGTTTAAGTGAACAATGAGCCCAAATGGTTAATCCGTTATCGGAAATTATTTGTAACTTTCGACAATTAGAACAATGAATGGAAAAGGTAGACGGTTGAAATCTTTGTATATATTGCTTCTATATAGTCTAAGAAACATATATGCAAAGCATCTCAACAGTACCATTCGCCAATTTTTTGTTCTTCAAGTTTAAGTGAACAATGTGCCCCAATGGTTAATCCTTTATCGGAAATTATTTGTAATTTTCGACAAGTAGAACAATGAATGGAACAGTTAGACGGTTGAAATATTTGTATATATTGCTTCTATATAGTCTAAGAAACATATATGCATGCATCCAAACAGTACCATTCGCCAATTTTTTGTTCTTCAAGTTTAAGTGAACAATGTGCCCCAATGGTTAATCCTTTATCGGAAATTATTTGTAATTTTCGACAAGTAGAACAATGAATGGAACAGTTAGACGGTTGAAATATTTGTATATATTGCTTCTATATAGTCTACGAAACATATATGCAAAGCATCCAAACAGTACAATTCGCCAATTTTTTGTTCTTCAAGTTTAAGTGAACAATGAGCCCCAATAGTTAATCCGTTATCGGAAATTATTTGTAATTTTCGACAAGTAGAACAATGAATGGAACAGTTAGACGGTTGAAATATTTGTATATATTGCTTCTATATAGTCTACGAAACATATATGCAAAACATCCAAACAGTACCATTCGCCAATTTTTTGTACTTCAAGTTTAAGTGAACTACGAGCCCCATTGTTAATACTTTAACGGAAATTATTTGTAACTTGCGACAAGTAGAACAATGAATGGAACAGGTAGACGGTTGAAATCTTTGTATATATTGCTTCTATATAGTCTAAGAAACATATATGCAAAGCATCCAAACAGTACAATTCGCCAATTTTTTGTTCTTCAAGTTTAAGTGAACAATGAGCCCCAATGGTTAATCCATTATCGGAAATTATTTGTAATTTTCGACATGTAGAACAGTGAATGGAACAGGTAGACGGTTGAAATCTTTGTATATATTGCTTCTTTATAGCTTAAGAAACATATATGCAAAGCATCCAAACAGTACCATACGCCACTTTTTTGTTCTTCAAGTTTAAGTGAACAACGAGCCCCATTGTTAATCCTTTAAAGGAAATTATTTGTAAATTTCGACAAGTAGAACAATGATTGGAACACGTAGACGGTTGAAATCTTTGTATATGTTGCTTCCATATAGTCTAACAAACATGTACGCAAAGCATCCAAACAGTACAATCCGCCAATTTTTTGTTCTTCAATTTTAAGTGAACTACGATCCCCATTGTTAATCCCTTAACGGAAATTATTTGTAACTTTCGACAAGTAGAACAGTGAATGGAACAGGTAGACGGTTGAAATCTTTGTATATATTGCTTCTATATAGTATAAGAAACATATATGCAAAGCATCCAAACAGTACAATTCGCCAATTTTTTGTTCTTCAAGTTTAAGTGAACAATGAGCCCCAATGGTTAATCCGTTATCGGAAATTATTTGTAAATTTCGACAAGTAGAACAATGAATGGAACAGGTAGCCGGTTGAAATCTTTGTATATATTGCTTCTATGTAGTCTAAGAAACATATATGCAAAGCATCCAAACAGTACAATTCGCCAATTTTTTGTTCTTCAAGTTTAAGTGAACAATGAGCCCAAATGGTTAATCCGTTATCGGAAATTATTTGTAACTTTCGACAATTAGAACAATGAATGGAAAAGGTAGACGGTTGAAATCTTTGTATATATTGCTTCTATATAGTCTAAGAAACATATATGCAAAGCATCTCAACAGTACCATTCGCCAATTTTTTGTTCTTCAAGTTTAAGTGAACAATGTGCCCCAATGGTTAATCCTTTATCGGAAATTATTTGTAATTTTCGACAAGTAGAACAATGAATGGAACAGTTAGACGGTTGAAATATTTGTATATATTGCTTCTATATAGTCTAAGAAACATATATGCATGCATCCAAACAGTACCATTCGCCAATTTTTTGTTCTTCAAGTTTAAGTGAACAATGTGCCCCAATGGTTAATCCTTTATCGGAAATTATTTGTAATTTTCGACAAGTAGAACAATGAATGGAACAGTTAGACGGTTGAAATATTTGTATATATTGCTTCTATATAGTCTACGAAACATATATGCAAAGCATCCAAACAGTACAATTCGCCAATTTTTTGTTCTTCAAGTTTAAGTGAACAATGAGCCCCAATAGTTAATCCGTTATCGGAAATTATTTGTAATTTTCGACAAGTAGAACAATGAATGGAACAGTTAGACGGTTGAAATATTTGTATATATTGCTTCTATATAGTCTACGAAACATATATGCAAAACATCCAAACAGTACCATTCGCCAATTTTTTGTACTTCAAGTTTAAGTGAACTACGAGCCCCATTGTTAATACTTTAACGGAAATTATTTGTAACTTGCGACAAGTAGAACAATGAATGGAACAGGTAGACGGTTGAAATCTTTGTATATATTGCTTCTATATAGTCTAAGAAACATATATGCAAAGCATCCAAACAGTACAATTCGCCAATTTTTTGTTCTTCAAGTTTAAGTGAACAATGAGCCCCAATGGTTAATCCTTTATCGGAAATTATTTGTAAATTTCGACAAGTAGAACAATGAATGGAACAGGTAGCCGGTTGAAATCTTTGTATATATTGCTTCTATATAGTCTAAGAAACATATATGCAAAGCATCCAAACAGTACCGTTCGCCAATTTTTTGTTCTTCAAGTTTAAGTGAACAATGAGCCCCAATGGTTAATCCTTTATCGGAAATTATTTGTAATTTTCGACGAGTAGAACAATGAATGGAACAGTTAGACGGTTGAAATATTTGTATATATTGCTTCTATATAGTCTACGAAACATATATGCAAAGCATCCAAACAGTACAATTCGCCAATTTTTTGTACTTCAAGTTTAAGTGAACTACGAGCCACATTGTTAATCCTTTAACGGAAATTAATTGTAAATTTCGACAAGTAGAACAATGAATGGAACAGGTAGACGGTTGAAATCTTTGTACATATTGCTTCTATATAGTCTAAGAAACATATATGCAAAGCATCCAAACAGCACAATTCGCCAATTTTTTGTTCTTCAAGTTTAAGTGAACAATGAGCCCCAATAGTTAATCCGTTATCGGAAATTATTTGTAATTTTCGACAAGTAGAACAATGAATGGAACAGTTAGACGGTTGAAATATTTGTATATATTGCTTCTATATAGTCTACGAAACATATATGCAAAACATCCAAACAGTACCATTCGCCAATTTTTTGTACTTCAAATTTAAGTGAACTACGAGCCCCATTGTTAATACTTTAACGGAAATTATTTGTAACTTGCGACAAGTAGAACAATGAATGGAACAGGTAGACGGTTGAAATCTTTGTATATATTGCTTCTATATAGTCTAAGAAACATATATGCAAAGCATCCAAACAGTACAATTCGCCAATTTTTTGTTCTTCAAGTTTAAGTGAACAATGAGCCCCAATGGTTAATCCTTTATCGGAAATTATTTGTATATTTCGACAAGTAGAACAATGAATGGAACAGGTAGCCGGTTGAAATCTTTGTATATATTGCTTCTATATAGTCTAAGAAACATATATGCAAAGCATCCAAACAGTACCGTTCGCCAATTTTTTGTTCTTCAAGTTTAAGTGAACAATGAGCCCCAATGGTTAATCCTTTATCGGAAATTATTTGTAATTCTCGACAAGTAGAACAATGAATGGAACAGTTAGACGGTTGAAATATTTGTATATATTGCTTCTATATAGTCTACGAAACATATATGCAAAGCATCCAAACAGTACAATTCGCCAATTTTTTGTACTTCAAGTTTAAGTGAACTACGAGCCACATTGTTAATCCTTTAACGGAAATTAATTGTAACTTTCGACAAGTAGAACAATGAATGGAACAGGTAGACGGTTGAAATCATTGTATATATTGCTTCTATATAGTCTAAGAAACATATATGCAAAGCATCCAAACAGTACAATTCGACAATTTTTTGCTCTTCAAGTTTAAGTGAACTACGAGCCCCATTGTTAATCCTTTAAAGGAAATTATTTGTAAATTTCGGCAAGTAGAACAATGAATGGAATAGGTAGACGGTTGAAATCATTGTTTATATTGCTTCTAAATAGTCTAAGAAACATATATGCAAAGCATCCAAACAGTACAATTCGCCAATTTTTTGTTCTTCAAGTTTAAGTAAACTACGATCCCCATTGTTAATCCCTTAACGGAAATTATTTGTAACTTTCGACAACTAGAACAATGAATGGAACAGGTAGACGGTTGAAATCATTGTATATATTGCTTCTATATAGTATAAGAAACATATATGCAAAGCATCCAAACAGTACAATTCGCCAATATTTTGTTCTTCAAGTTTAAGTGAACAATGAGCCCCAATGGTTAATCCGTTATCGGAAATTATTTGTAA